>CAEFZY010003371.1:0-32000 GCA_903066815.1 Brachyrhaphis roseni
TCTGAGTTTATCCAGGTGTCCAAGATACCTTCTGGTTGGTCAAGCAGAGATACGCCTTATTTGAATATATTAAAGAGAATAATACGCCTACAATATAAAAGTTTGTGGGCAGTAGTAACAATTCAGAGATCTGACATATTTTTGCCTTTTCGCACCAGCTCTCTCCAAAGACGCGTCTTTGTCTTGTTTGTCTTGTTTTGTCTTTGTCTTTACTATCTGTTGTGTCTCAGGTAATGAATGTATGTCTCGGTTCTTCTACAGTTTTGTTGTTAATTCACATGCTGTTTTCTTCTTCTATTAAACTGTGTAATTCTGTGACGCCATCATGCATTGTTGTACTTCATTGTGACCAACACGTCGCTCGCCGGGACGACCTGGGATCCAGAGGAAGAGAGAGAGCCTGACTTTTTCTAAAGTTAACTTATTTAAAAACTCTTTTCTTAACAGAAGTGATGAACCTTTAGAAATGAGACTCCAGGTCTATTCGTTACACACTGATTGGACTGTAAAACACAAAAGGCCTCAGTCAGGATTTTCTAACACCTTGTCCCTAGTGGGGTCACGAGGTGCTGATGTCTATCTCCACTCTGGACAGGTCACCAGTCTGTCGCAGGGCAACACAGAGCCAAACAGGACACACAACCACACACACATTCACACCTAGGGACAATTTATACAGACCAGTTAACCTGACAGTCATGTTTCTGGACTGTGGGAGGAAGCTGGAGATCCGGAGAGAATCCAGCATGCACAGAGAGAACATGCAGAAAGGCCCCGGGCCGGGAATCGAACCCAGGACCTTCTTGCTGCAAGGCAACAGAGTTACCACTGTACCACTGTGCAGACCTCAGGATTTTAATATGGAATATATTTAATTTAATTTGTTTGGGATTTTTGTGAACCAGATCATTATGATAGTTTTGATTAGCAACAGGTGATGTGTTGCCATGGTGACTGATGATAGAACAATAACTATCAGCATAATGAAGAGAGAGAGCAGAGCTGCGGTGAGGAAGAGGGCGGTCTCTCTCTCTCTCTCTCTCTCTCTCTCTCTCTAAGGCTCCAGTCAAGAGACGAAATCCGTCAAATGAAGGAGAGAAAACATGAAGAGACATCAGAGTCTGCTGCTCTGTAAGTTCATATCTACTGATTTAATTATTGATACTGTCTGATTATTGATGATGATGATGGTAGGATGAAGGAGAAACAAGTTAGACGGAACTGAGATCAGCAGGTTTATAACTTTGAATTATAAGATTAAAAATAATCCTGATATGTGAACTAAAGACCTGAAGTGATTAGAAACTATTAAAGGAGCAAAAAGCTGGAATGTTTCATAGAGGAATGATGAATATCTGATTCTAGATCATAGATATCAGTTATATGTTATAGCTCTGGACTGAATAAAACCAGTTTAAATGTCTGTTTTCTGCAGGTCTGAGTTTCCTGTTGGGCTGCAGAATAAATCGAGGTTAGTAAAGTTTAGTCAAGTTTATACTAACTTATTATCTCCAAGTAAGAAATGATAAAGTCAGAGAAAGATTATAAAACAGAAGAAATACATTTGCTGTTCTTGGAGAAATCTTGATTATTTTGTAAAGAAATGTTTTTATTCTGAATCAATATGTTTATTTCCAGTCCTCCCAGTTCATCTGACTGTGGATCCCAGCAGATCTCAGTTCTTTGAAGGAGAATCAGTGACTCTGATCTGTGAGGATGAAAACAGATCAGATGGATGGACTGTGAGGAGAAACACAACCAGAGAAACCAGGACTGAGTGTAGAGATGGATGGGGCAAATTAAATGGTTCTACCTGTAACATCAGCAGCCTCTACAAACATGATACTGGTCTGTACTGGTGTGAGTCCATCTCTGGATCCTCCACCAGCAGCAGCAGCAGCATCCAGCTCTCTGTCTCTGGTAAGATCAGACTGTGGAGTTAGTGTTGCTGAAGCTGTGTGGAAATGGATGAAATGCTGTAGTTTGTCTCTGTGTTGAGGTGGATCAGTGATCCTGCAGAGTCCTGTCCTCCCTGTGATGGAGGGAGATGACGTCACTCTGAGCTGCAGAGCAAAGAATCCACCCCACAACCTCCCAGCTGCTTTCTATAAAGATGGCTCCAACATTGGTGATGGAGCATCAGGTCACATGACCCTCCTCCATGTTTCCAGCTCTCATGAAGGCCTCTATAAATGTAGCATCAGAGGTCATGGAGAGTCTCCATCCAGCAGGATCTCTGTCAAAGGTCAGAGGTCAGCAGCTTCTCTTTACTACATAGTTATCCATCACGGTTCCTTAAGACATTTCTGTTCCTATAACTTGTCACTGATTTATGGATGATTTTCTATGCAAATAAATGTTTTTCTTTAATCGCAGAATTTCTCCAGATTGTTATTATAGTTGCAGCAATAACTTAAACTTGAGATAATATAATTCTGAGTTCATCAGAACAAGATTGGACTCAATTTTAAGAATTCTTTCAAGAAATCTTCAAAGATCAATTTATTCTGCAAAACTTCAATTTTTATGCAGTTTTATAGATTGTTCCCACAAATGGTTTTAAAAGCTTGATAGTGATGTAGCTCAACGTAGCCGCACTCAGCCAGTGGTTGTCATAGCAACGAGTTATGTTTTTTTTTAGCATTTTAATAATTTGCAGTGCTTCCCTTTTCTTAATGTCTGTCCTGTTGATTTAGTGTCTATTCTGTTAATTGATTTGGGGATAGTTCAGGTTTCATTTCCTTCCCTTCATCATGTGAAGTCAGTTGAATCGTAGAAAATATCCGTCAACTCTGTGACGATGTTTTCATGAGATATGATTTAACAAGATCTTGTAATTCATCTAATCATTACTCTTCATTCACAGATGTTACAATCTGAACATGAAATATGTTTCCACAATAAGCAGTAAAACAGAGATTAGCTAAGTTTACCTGACTGGAGTGTAAAAGATGCTAAAACCTGTGATTAGAATCAATCAGCTCAACTGACTATCCAGGTAAACGTGACCTCTGAACCCAGAACTGATCAACATGAACTCTCTCTGCAGAAAACCCCACAGTCTCTGTTGGTCCCACTAGAGAAACTCCACCCACCTTTACACCTCCACCTCCTGCCTCCATGAGGATCAGGCTGCTCTGCCACCTGCTGGTCTTCTGTCCGTACTGCATCTCCACTCTGCTGTTGATGTCTTTATACTGTCAGAAAGCCAAAGGTAACACTTTGTTTTTCATTTCTCAGTCCACTTCCTGTTTTCATTCTTTACCTTTCTGTCCCTCCAGGATGTGACCTCTCTGTTTCCACGGCAATAACTAATCCAGCCCAGGCTGATCAGGGATTGGATGATGATTATGATGTCATCACAGAGCATCATTTCTGAACTGAACAGATTATGCCATCACTCTCTGCTCCTGGTTGTTTCTTATAGTTATCAAGATGATGTGAAGGTTTTCACTGATTCAGTTCAGTCTGACTTCAACCTGTTCTGGTTTATTTATATATTCAAATTTACTTTTTTCACTTGTCTTGAAAAGTTCCTGACACTTTCCTAAAGAATAAAGTCTCTGTTTTATTGATTACAAGCTGAAAGTTTTAGAGGCTTCTCAGGTTTATTCATTTAAAAAAAAAAAAAACTCTTGAATTTTTGTAAATGTTTCCTTTGCCAATAAAACTGAATCTTGATCATTTTTGGATTGCACATGTCCAATGTTCTTTGAAATCAGAGAATCTCAAACTTCTCAGCCTGTAAAGTAACAGAATGAAGGATCTGATTGATAACAGGGACAGAAGATGAGCTGCAGGAGTTTCCTCTCCTTGGAAAGGTTCAGAGTCCAGTGATGTTTCTCCTGAGGGTTCCAGTACAAGCATGGAGTCATTAGTGTTCATAAACCACCATGCATTGTTTTGTCACCAAACCTCCCACTCAGGGTCAGCCATGGAGGAGAATGAGGATCTGTAGTGGACTGAGACGAAGAAATCCCATCCAGGATGATCTTGATGCTCTGCAGTCAAACCTCTCAGAGTAAAACTGAGACCAGCTGCCAAGGTCTTAAAAACTCTCTGTTTTTGTTGGTTTTTCAAAACCACTATAATGGATCAAAGAATCAGAAGGATTTTTATCTGCTATACTGTAGATTTATCTGTGTTTATTTCTACAGCGGTTCAAACACCTAAAATGGACGTCATGAAACAATGAATGAGTCAAGAAAAGCTTTTATTTTAAAACCAACGAAAAGACAGTAAAAAATCCATATAATGTCTAAATCCAACAGGTTAAATAAAGACACATTAAAGACATGAATGCTCTTTGTATTAAAAGGTAATAATTCATTAATCCACTAAGGAGAAGAATTCAAGAAATAAACCTTTAAAAACTACAAATCCCTAAAACCCAACAGCAAAGGAGCAACATATTTAAACAACAAGTTGAACATTTGGCTGTTTTTTTAATAAAAATGTTGGAGAACCTCTGAACTAAACCCAAACCTGTTGGGTGATCCGGTTCTCCAGAACCACACCAGAACTATTACAATGAAAGTCAGAGAGTTAAAGTCGAGACGACCAATTCTTCCTCTGGTTTTGATATTTCTGATGTGATTAATAACGAAGCAAATGTTTGAAAAGTAAATGACCCATTTCAGAAAATAGATGGAAAAATAATAAAAAATAAGCACCTGCCCTTCAGGGCTGCTGTAAGAATGAAAAACTGTTTTAATTAATCTTATTTTAACTAAGAAAGAAAATCTGACTTTTGTTCATTTAGTTTTACCGAAGCAGAATCGGTACGGTTTGTGGGCAGGAGTGAAATTTGATGATTTTGAACAAAATTTGGTCAATAAATATGATTCTTAAATGACAAATCTAGTGGAAAAATGATCAGTACAGCAATGTTAAAACAATTTTAAAAAGTAAATATGAAATTATTTTACTTTTAATGAATTAATTTAGGACCAAAGGGAAGGAAAATCAGAGGCAAACATCAGGGGACCAAACAGAAAACCCTGAGGAACTCCCCCATAATGAATGGGATCATTACATCACACTGGAGCTTCATGCTACGTTGGAGGCTAAGCTAGCTGCAGCTCCTGAGAGGGACTGAAGCAGAACCAGGCTTCAGTTTCAGATAAAGTGTTAATGTGTCAGGATCCCAGCAGTAAACACAGGAAACTGTCATTTAGATACCAGAAATATGAATAAACACAGAAAATAAATATTTTTTTAACTTTATCTTCAATAAGATCATGTTTCCAGCTGCGCAGTTTATCATCATTAAGATGCTTCAACATCATGAGGAGGAAATCCTGTTTTTATCCCTGAGATCTGATCACCTAATCAGACATTTCACTAAACCCCAAAGACAGACGAACCAATGAACACGGAGATTATCCCGGATCTGATGAAGTCAGTTTGTTTAGCTCTCATTCACATCGACACGCGCTCTGTAAACAGAGATAAAACACACACCGTCCTCTGTGAACAGAGACAAAACACACACCGTCCTCTGTGAACAGGATGTCTGCTGGCAGGCTGGAGGTTTCTTCCACAGCCAGGATGAAACTTACGTATTTTAAGGTTTGAAACAGAAACAGCTCAATAGCAGCTCTCAAAATACCGTCTGCATTCACCCGTTCTGTACAAGTATAACATTTGGTCCACTTAAAGAAAACTCTTAGACCGGTTTAAAAGCCTCTTAATGCCAAATCACAGGTCATCACTTCTCTAACAATAAAATCTAGTTTTCTCTTTTTTTTCCATCACTGCGTCTCTCACTGACCACCAACAATTATCAGGCCTGATAGTAAAAGTGTTTCTGATTTCGATACAGTTAAAAATCTCTTCATCTTAGCGCAAAAACATTTGATCAAAACACAGCTGGTCAGGCCACAATATTCCCAGAATGCATAGCGGCGCGGCGCCTGCGCCCATCCCCAATCTTCATGAAAGATGCCGATAGAGAACCGTTCCTAATTTATTCTTCAACATTAAAAGTTTCTCTGAACCAAATGTAGTTAAAAAAAATCAAGTAAAATAGACGAGGAACTCCAGAGAGCAGCTTTACTGAAACCCAGACTGAACTGAAAAAACACTAAATATTAAGTAGTTTTAGTATTTTAGCAAATATCCTGAAATAAGACAGAACTAACTTACAAATAACTTGTTTTAGGTCATTTATTCCTTAATATTAATAAAGTACTAGTTCACTTATAAGTTAAATAATCTGCCAGTCGAATCAGTAGATTTTAAAATCAATACTAAGAAATTATTGACTTCAGATTCTACATCAGTGTTTCTCAAACGTTTTCAGGATCAATTGATGAATTTAACAAACACTCAGACCACCGAATTTCAAATTAACCCCCAACAACAAAACATCTTAACATAAACAACCTGAAATTAAAAGATATGACTTTTAACTCATTGTTTTTGTTCCTCCTGACCTGAAGGTGGCGCTGCTTTGTAAACTGGCCACAATAAAACCAGGAAAACTTCGACTCGTTTTGAGTTATTTTCAGATGATTAATGTGTGGATTCTAAGCTTTCCAATAATAAAAAATACATGGAAATCAAAAAAGTTATTTACTGCGCATTAAAATCTTGGCTATTTGTACTTTAGAAGGATAATAAAAGAAAATAGATTTGAGATGCTTTGGCCAAAACAAACATTTTCTTCAGCCAGTAGAAAATTCAACATAAATAATTGTATTCTAGGTGTTAATAGTCAGTCAGCGTGGAGCGCAGCGTCTCGTCATGTCGTCACAACCCCAGACTGAGGTCTGCATGTCTGTATCATGCTACGTATCATAATAATGTTGAAAAACAAAAGTTCTGCATTTCACCCTGAGAAGTTTCCTCCAGTATCTTCAGGCTTTATTTTAGTGACTTGGTCTTTAGCCATTTATCCATTATTATATTTAAACACAATCCTTTGCTAAGCTAGCTGTAGCATTGCACTTTGTTGTGACATAACAGAAAATAATTGGTTGCTTACATGCTGAACCTCACGGACCTTAAGGGGGCGCCAACGGACCGCCAGTGGTCCGGGAACCACAGTTTGAGAAAGACTTAATAGGAAGGCTGTGCATAAGACTGACTGACATAACACTTATTAAAAAACATGAAGAAGTCTTTATGAATGTTATCATGAAGTGTCATTCAGTAAATAATCACATGTTGCTTTAAAAGTCCATTAAATGTGTCATAAAATCTCCTTCATGTTTTATAATAATGTCCCGTCAGTCTTATGCTCACCCCTTCAAATAAAGTTGTTCAGTTAGTTTAGTCTTATTTCAGATGTACTTAGAGAAACTGGACTAAAATTACTTGGTAATATTTGGAGTTTTTGCGTCGCAGAGCGTCCCGCTCCACCGCCAACAGGAAGTTGTCAGAAGCATTTCCTCCTGGTTCTTCGTCCCTCAGGTCACTTGGAGACGGGTCAGTAGCTCTTCATCAGAAAAGATCTGAATAACTTGCATGTGGTCAGCGCCAGCAGAGGAACCGCCACGGCGACAACCGGCAGCAGGAAGGCCAGGTACTGCTGGACGTCATCATCATCATCACCGTCTTCATCCTGGTTTCTCCTGCGGTTCAGCCAGGCGGCGGCGGCGGCGGCGGCGTCATCGTGGATTTGACCTGCAGATCAGAGTCAGCAGTGAAAATAAAGCCACAGTCATCAGATCTGAGGGGTTCGGTCCAGACTCACGTTCTGGACTGACTCTCAGCTTGATGACCATGTTGGGCTCAGCGATCAGAACCGATCTCTTCTGCCGGTTCCCCACCGCCTGCACCACCCGACACTCGTACACGCCGCTGTCGGCCGCCGAGGTGTTCCTCAGAACCAGAGACACCTCGCCCTCCTTCATCTCCTTGTCCAGCAGGTCGGCTCGCTCCCGGAAGGCCCGGTCCTGGAAGTCCGGGTAGAACTGCTGGTCTCGGTACAGGATGATGTAGGACATCTTCTGGTCGGTTCGGCTCCACTCCAGGTATTTGATGGGACCCGCCGTGTCGGGAGCGCGGCACGGCAGAGTGACGGGCCGACCTTCAACCACCCGGATGTGGATCTCAACTACAGAAGACAGAAACAATGCATGCTGGGTAAACAACAGACCAATCAATTAATCAATTAGTCACATAATAGATGAAAACAAACTCAATAATTTCCATTTTCATGATTTACCGTTGTTCTCTGGTTGATAAAAGACTTAAATTTGGTGTTTTAGTCTCAACTAGACGATTTTTTTAAGCACAATTTTGTTTTTAGATATTTCATAATTCATTTTATTTATTTATTGTTTCTGTTGTTTTATTTATTTATTCTGGATGTTTGAAATGTCTTTCAGTTCCTGAGTTAAATGTTCATTAGATTTTAAAGTTTATTGATCTTGCATTATTATGCCATTAACATTATATTACTGTAAATGGTCTCTGAACAACAACATTATAATTTATAATAATCGGTGCCAAATGCAACTTGTATTTTCTCACTGAATAGTTATGAATTATTCATTACAGTAACTTCTTAATATTCTATTGAGAGAAAAATTATTCAGAATTGGAAAACATTTGAGCCTACTTTTAAAGGAACAGTTTTATGTTTAACAGCAACATTTTATAGCACAATCAAGTAACGATGCTAACATCAGTTATTATAAAAATGCTATATATATGAAATATGACTTTATTATTTAACTAGTTGAAATTGGACTACTGTCTCTTTAAGTACTCCTGCTCCTTCTTAAACTCCGCCTTCAGGAATTCATCACAACATGGCGCCTCTGTTAACCCTTTAACAACCGTTTTAGCAGAGAAGTAGCTGCCATGATGAGCTCAGCTGCTCCACCAGGTGTTTGCTAATTGCTGCTGGCTAGTCTGAAGGAGCCGAGTGTGGAAGGGGAGGGCTGCTCTGTGAAGCTCAGAAGCCCAAGAGGAGGAGCTGCAGAGTATTGAACGACAGGGAAGTGAACGAAAATGTACGCCACACTTTTCAGTTCACAATGCAAACCGTTTTGTAAACAACCATGTGAGGTTTCAGCTGCAGATTACCAGACTAACTGAAATATCCTTGAAGTAAACCCTTGTTACAGCTGGAAGTGAGAGAGACTCAGAAACTAAACTGAGAAAAATTTGACTTTTGCTGAAATGTGCATCTTAAAAAAAAAAAAAAAACTCTTGGAGAAACTATTATTTATAAAGTAAAGAAAAGAATAAAAACTTTTAGATACTTGATTATCAAAAATAACTATTTTAAAAAATATTTCATGCTGGATTATAAACGTGGATTTAATGTAATGCACTGAAGAAACATTACAACAATAAAGGATTATTATTATTTTACAGACAGCAGCTGCGTTCCCGGTGTAATTACACGCACTGACCACTAGGGGCGGCAGTGACGTTCTGCTCTGATTAAACATTTATTTTCTGACTCAAACTTCGTGTTATTGACGTGAATAAGAAAGAGTTGGAGACTCACAGACTAAAGCTGCAGCCAGCTGGGATCCTGTCCAAACCAGGAGGAGGAAGAGCGCGAGGCGAGGCATCCTGAGGACACACACACACACACCCACACACACACCCCCACACACACACACACACACACCCACACACACGTCAGACAGGCGGCTTCTCGCTCCTGAACGCAACATCAGCTCAGTTCTATCGACAATTAAGCTTTAAAAGTTCAAAACAATCATATTTTCCAGTAAAACTCACCTTTCTGCAGCTGTTTGTCTGATGAAACCAGCCGGACAAGGTGTAGAGTACACCTGCCGAGGGGGCGGAGCTTCTGCTGCGTTCACTGTCCGCTCAAAACTCTGAAATTACACCGTCTAGGGAAATCTGAAAAATCTTTTCTAAAAAGTATTTCACCTCCAAAATAACTGAGATAACAGAGATAAAATCAGTAATGAATAAAATACTTTTATATTTTTCACAGTTTAACTCTTTAAATAGAATAAAATACAATTAACTCCCTGATAAACTTATTCAATTTAATGAGTCACCAAACTGTAAATAATCTTTATTGGTTCGCTAAATGGTAAAAACCTCAATATGATCGATTTCTCTACATTTCCTCTCCTTTAGGAGGAGGGATTGTTTTCTCCGTGGTTCAGTGAAGGCAGCATGGTGTGTGCGCGCGTGTGTGTGTGTGTGTAACAGCTGTGGTGAAATAAACTGGCTGTTGCCAAAAGAGCCCAACAGTTTTCAGGGCTTGGCTGAAGCTCCACCCACAGGTGGAGGCTGGCTTGTTTACCTGAGCGATGACGTCAGCACTGCGGACTGTTTTTGTCTCAGGTGAAAACAGCCAAGCTAAACATTACCGTCATAAGATCATCCATCTAATCGGTGAATTCCTACTTGTGTTTATTTTTATTTTTGTTTGACTTTATTGTATTTTAACTGAATGGTTAGAGTTGTTGTTCCATAAGTGACCTGCAGAGGGCGCTGTAGCGCTACTGCAGCCGTGAATCAAGCTTGATTTTTCTTCTTCCAGCTTCAGTTCAGTTGGACTAAATATGAAATATACTTATTCATTTGTGAGGTCTGAGAGTTTTTAGTAAATTATGAACAGAACTGATGGCAGTAAAAAGGTCTTTAAAATCATTAAAACATTAAAAAGTCTTATAGATTGAAAAAATAACACACAATAAACTTAATTTATCATTTTCTTGAAGCTCTTCATCCAGCAGGTTTTATTCTGTTGTGTTCATGTAGTTCCAGGTATGTGAGCAGATCAGCAGCTAAATAAAAATAAAAATGATTTATTTGCCACTGGTTCTTTTTTACTCCCATTATCTTTTATTTTTTATTCTTGTGGTTCTGAACATGAAATAAACCAAACAGGATGTGAAAAATCTCTCACTTTTCCATCTTGACTCAGTCATAGACAAGAAAAACAAAAGCAAAGAAATAAGAATTAGAATATTTAAATAAAATGTTATTGCTGTTTGAAAAGTTTTAAAATCGATGAATTAAACTCATGAATCCAGATTACAGGAAGACAAAACGGTGTGTTTGTTTCTGGAATATTCAGATAAAACTTTAACAGTCTTTTAAACCAGTCTTGATTAACATTTAATATTTTTAGTGTAGATACTGGTGAATTTTACAAAACGTGCTTCATAACTCCATATTTATTTACACTGCATAAAAACAAACTGAACTGTGTTTTTTATCTCTGCCTGTCATTAAACTGGACGAAACTTTTCCTGTTTCTGGTGTAAATAGCGAAATGTTTTCTTCTGCCTCCTTTAAATTCAGAGGTTTGTGTAAATGAACCAGTTGAACTTGGTCAAACGTTTTGGGTTCGAACATCATTTCAGCTCCACAAACATCCTGAGGGACTGAGATCAGCAATTTATGATTTTCACACCAAATCATTGAACTTTCTGTCTAAACCACCATTAGTTTCCACATAACGCTCTTTCATGATGATCAATAACCTGATGCTGCCTTTTTCCTGTAAACGTTACGTTTAACAACAGTAAAAACATTTCATAAGTCGACCCTATTTGCAGTTTAGTATTCAAGGATTCATCTGCTTATGGATTTTCTGTGAAGTGCCTATTTACTGATTATTTTATAGAATTTATCTAAAATATTTTAAAGAAAATGCAGCTTTGGAAGATGATCTAGGAACCATTAATTTTCCTCAGGACGGAAAGACATCCAGTTAAAGTCCTAACTTGATTTTATCTGAAAAGATTATTGTGATTATTGGAGGGTTTATTAATAATTACAGGTTTTATTAATAAATAAAACCCGTCTTTAGAAATGTGCTGCATTTCTATTGCTTCATCATTTCTGATTAGACAAAGTCATTCTTAAATAAAAACTTTAAATCTTCCAGGATTATTAATCATTTTTAACTTTAGGTTAAGATAGTGATGAAAGATGGAAGCAGTTTCATCACCATCTTAAAATCAACACTTTGTGCAGAAGAGGACGTGTTCTGTAAAAACCAGGCACCAGCCTCCTGATTAGGATTTTAATTCAATCAAGTTTGTGGAAAAACATCAGAAAAATACAGATTTACAAGACAGCAGCAGCAGCAGCAGCAGGTAACAGACAGATTACTGAAAACTAAAACGCACACAAATAAAAACATCTGAAGAAGCAGCAACTTTAAAAAATAAAATAAAACTAAATTCAGATTTTTACAAAAACAGCACAGACTTATCTCTGCAGCACCGTTCTGTAGGTTTTACAACATCCTGTCTGGGTTTAATGCTTTATGTTTCATTCACACATTTAAATAAAATAAATCAAAGAACAACTACGTTTCCCATCAGCCCCTTCTCTGAGGGCAAGATGGCCGAATGCACCAGAGGAGTTCAAGATTAGGAACTTTACACAGGAAGTAAAAATTAGCACAAGTTACTCAGTGTTTTAGTTAAAGTTTAATTAAAAAGACTCTAAAAGTTTAAATCAGTATCAATGCTGCTGCCTGAAATTACAGATTAAATCAAAAACAAAGTGGGAGACGAGCCACAAGTTGGAGGCGTTACAGTTTCCACTGGGATATAAAATACAGCAGAACGACCAGCTGACAGGAGCTAAAGCAGCTGCTGTGACGGGATCAGAGCGGTCCGGCTGGTCCGGTTTGGTCCAGTCCAGTCCGGTCCGGTCCGGTCCGGTCCGGGGCTCAGGAGGAATCCACTGGAGATGACAACCAGAAGCAGCAAAATGCATCTATTTTTATTAACATGATTTCTATTTTACAATCAATAACTGATACATTTTGTATAAAAATGCTACAAATTTCTAATTTAAAAAGAAACAAATTTTATATTTAACAAATTTCATCTGAATAAAACATGATCATAAACTATTAGATTAATCATAAAGGCAGTAAATATAGTAGCATTTATTACATCTACTTATATTAACAACAGCCACAGATTTCAAAGAATGTTTTTATTTAAAAATATGATTAAAAACAAAAGATCAGAAATAATTTATTAAAACACGAGGAAATAAAAAAATGCTACAAATGAAAGAACCAGAATCTCATGAAAAATATTCAGAAGAATCTGGTTTTCAAGCAGTTTTGAAGTTCAGATTCTTCTAATATTTTATTATTTTGACATCATGAACATTTGGTTTCATTACCTTTTGCTTCCAGCTTCTCCACCTCTCCTTCGCTCGCCTCCTCCTTCTCCCTCATCAGCTGCGCCCACTGCGTCTCCTCCTCCTCCTCCTGCAGCAGCGAGCGCAGGAAGGCGGCGCTCACCACCTCCTCGCCGTCGCCTGCCAGGAAGGCGTTCTTGAAGCGATTGTAGAGCATGGAGGCCTTGTCCATGATGGCCTGGCTGGCCCGGTAGTACCGCATCTAGACATCCACCGGATCACAGCAGTCAGAGGGACAAACACCAGCTTCACCAAAACACAACTAGGAGTGATGATAAAAGGTCCTACAAGAAGAAGGTCTTCATGATGAGGAGTTTTAATTCAAAACTAAAGTTGTTAAAAAAAAAAAGTGTTTTTGCCAGATTTAACTAATTTCTTAATACTAAGGCGATATTGTTTCTAGAACTGGTAAACTTTTAGCTTCTGGTTTGATAAATGGAAACTGATAAATATCTAATCTTTTTCCAGCCATTTGTTTTGTCTTTATTGAGCCAAACAAATTAAATCCCAACTAAACCAAATCTGTTTAAACCATTAAAACCAGAGTTTCTGCCATTTTTGCAACATTAAGACCCTTTAAAGACAATTCCTATACTGATCAAATAACATCACTTAGCTTATTAGCACAATTGCCCAGTGGTGTAACCTAGTAAACCTGAATATTTCAGGTCATGTCACTCAGGTTTACCTTCCTGAGCGTGGCGATCAGCTCGCTGTGCCTCTGGACGTGTTCAGACGTCACATACAGAACGCTGAGCTGGTCCAACGCCGACAGACACTTCCTGATGTCCTGGAGACAGAAACACCACCACACTGCTGTCACTCTGGTGGGAGTTTTAGAGCAGCCTGTGTTTTTATTTGACTTGTTTTGTTCTGGTAAAACTGTCTTACGGGTTTGTCCGTCTTCAGAGAGATGCGGAGGTCTCCGTTGATCCGGTGCAGAGTCGAGTCCGTCAGCGTTGAGCTGGAGTTCTGCTGTCCCTGATCCGTCCCGGTCGGACTCTCTCTTTCAGTGCTCTCCTTCTCCGCTGGCGCCGCGTCTTTGGCAGCAGATTCAATCTGTAAACTTTCAGCTGCAAACTGCGCTCCATCAACCCCACTCTTCTTCTCTTCCTTGTTCTTCTTCTGCTGTTTACTCTCCTCCAGTCGCCGGGATCTCGTTCTCTCTTTTTTCTTTTCCTGAGATTCATCATCACGTTTCTTCCTCTGTTCCCGTGTTAATCTCATCCCCTCTGTTTCCTTCCTGCCTTCCGGGTTTTTCTTCTCTTCCTGTTTTCTTGTCGTCTTGCCTTCAGCTTCGTTCTTCTTCTCTTCCTTTTTTGCTTTTTTCTCCTCTGTCTCTGAGTTTTTAGCATCAGACTTCTTGGCTGCCTTCTCTGTTTTTTCCATCTCTAAAGTCTTTTTCACCTCCTCCTTTCTCCCTCCATCCTCCTCTTTCTTCTTCTTCACCTCCTCCTCTCCAGCTCCTTTGGTCAGTCCTCCCATCATGGTCTTCACATGGATCTTCGTTCCCTGATTGGCTTTAACGATCTTTCCGATTATCTTCCTCTCGTCTTTCTGCTGCTTCGTCTCGTCGTCTTCTTTGCTCTTGGTCTTTTCTTTCCTCTCGTCCTTTTCTACCTTCTGTCCATCTTTCTTCACTTCCACAGCCGACCCTCCAGTAGACATCTTTTCCTCCTTCCCACCAGTCTTGTCCTCTGTGGTTTTCCTCATCCCTCTCTCCGTCCCGTCTTCTCTCCCCTTCGTCTCCACTGTCGTCTTTTGCCTTGAATCCTTCTCCACTCGTTTACTTGTCTTCTTCCTCTTCCTGGTGGCCATCTTGTCTCTTCTGGTGCTTTCATCCGTCTTCTCTTCCTTCTGTCCGTCCGTCTTCATGTCTAAACTTGTCCTTTGGCTGGACGCTCTCGCTCCTTTCGTCTCGGTCGTTGACTTTCTGGTGGACAGTTTCCCGCCTCTGTCCGTCTTCTCTCCACCTTTGGGTGGCGTCTTCCTGTCGGCAGTCTGTCCTCCGTCCCTGATGGAAACAAACCCAGCAGAGAGGAGTTAGGCCTTCACTGGACCAGTTCGGATGGATGAAGAGCGACTGGCCTTCCTTACTGGGAGCTCTTCGTCATGTCCTTCGTCTTCAGCAGATCTCTCAGCGACTCGATCAGACTCTCCCTCCGCGCCGCCAGCTGCTCGTGTCTCTGGGGTTTCAAAGTGTTAGAAATTAGAAAGGTTATATTTTTACAGAGGTGTCCAAATTGTGGCCCGGGGGCCATTTGTGGCCCTTGGATTAATTTTGTGTGGCCCCTGACTGCAATTCATTAATGGCTCTTTAGTTAGCCTTTTTTATTTTTACATTTTGTAATAAGTTGTGCCACAATCATCCAGCATTTTTTACCTCAAGAGCTACTGACATCCATTACATCTGGAGAAACTTGAAAAGGAAAATTATTTCTTTTGTTGCTGGAAATAAACTAAAAACATTTTATAGGCTTAAAAATGAAAAATGATTAAGACCTAAAACTTAAATAACTAAACATTAAGGCCAAATGTGAAACATTACATGTTTTAGTTATTGTTATGCAGATAATAGAGAAATATTTCACAATTAACTGAGGGATGAAAAGAAAACATTTTGGCCCATGAATATTTTCAGTTTGGTGATTTTTAGGGTTGAGGTTTAACGGTTGTGATGCAGGTTAGCAGTTCTGTGTCTCTGAGTCGTTCTGTGACAAACGCAGCAAAAACAATCCGGTAAAGTCAGTGGAAGGAAAACATTTGTGTTACTGTGTCTTTCATTTTTCTGTTTTCCACCTCATCCTTCTCCATCTTTGTTTTTGGAGTTTTTGTACATTTTGGGATTAATTTCACGTCTAGAAATGCTGCATTAGTTTTATTTTTTCCTTTTCATCTTTGTGTCTGTTTTTAAATATATGGAGTTCATTTCATGTCCAGAATGATTTCTGGTTCGCAGCTTTACCTCGTCTTCCTCTGCCGTCTCCTCCCCTCCATCCTTTCTCTTCTTCACCTCCTCCTCTTCCTCTCGTCTTGCAGACTGCATTCCTCTCTTTTCTTCCTCCTCTCCTGTGTCCTGATGTTTTCTTTTCTTCTGTACCTTCTTCTCTTTCTCCTCCCTCCTTCTCTCCTCCTTCACATCTTTCTCTCCATCAGCATCTTTTGTCGTCTTCTGCTTCATTTCTCTCGTTTTCTCTGAGCTTGGTTCTGGTTTATCTTTCTCTTCTTTCTTTCTTTTCCTTCTCTCTTTGCTTTTCTTGTCGTCTTTCTGTTCCTTACTCTCTCCTCTCCTGGTCTTCACTTGTTCCTCTTCCTCCTCTTTTCTCTCTTTCTCGGCTCTCCTGACCTTCGTTCCTTCTCCTCTCTCTTCTGTTTTCTCTTCGGGTTTCTCAGCTTTTCTGGTTTTGTTCTCCGTTTTCTCCTCTTCTTTCTTGCTTTTCTTGGTCATCTTTCCCTCCGTTTCTTCCTCCTCGCTCCTCGTCTTCTTTCCTTCCAGGTTTTCTTGCTGTTTCTCTTCCTTCTCAGCTCTCTTTGTCTTTGTTCCTTCAGTTTTCTCCTCTTTTTTTTGAACTTTTTTAGTTTTTATTCCCTCTGTTTTGTCCTTGTCTTTCTCTCCTCTCTTTGTCTCCTCAGATGAATCCCTCTTTCCCTCCATCCTCCTGACCTTCATTTCTTCTCTTTTGTCTTTGTGTTTCTCCTCTGCTCCGTCCTTGTGGGTCTCATTTGTTTTCCCAGATGTTTTTGTCTCTTCATCAGCCTTCCTCTTATTTACTCCCTCAGAGTTTTCTTCTCTTCTCATCTTTATTCTCTTCATTTCTTTCTCTCCTGCCTCCTTGTCTTTCTTGCTCCTCCTCGTCTTTACTTCCTCGGTTTTCTCCTCCTCCATCTTTCTTTTCGACGCTCTACTCTCAGTCTCGCTGCTCAGACTCAGTTTCTCGTCCTTCTCCTCCTTCTTCCTCTTGTCCTCCTGGATTTCTTCCTTTCTTGCATCTTTCCTCCTCTTCCTGGGAGGCGGTAAGTCAGGAATGTCACTGAACTGCCGAGGAAACAGAACGGAAACGTTTCATCACTGATATCAGCTTCCAGGACAAGAAATCTCAATTAATTCTTAATTAAACTCACTGAGCTACTGAGTCTAACTAGAGCTGAACGGATCCGATGTTAATATCTGCAGCTTCATGCTTTATTATTTTACATCATATTTATCGTTTCTCATTGTGTCCAGATATTAAATCTCAGGTTTCGGTATCAGAAGTGAGTCGCTGTAAGGAACCACTGAAAGCTTAATGAGGGACAATCGACTCTATTCATTTATACAGACAGAAAGTCTTGCAGCATCAGGACAGTGAGTTATTCATCTGTAGCAGTCTGTGCTGCAGTGTTTGGAGGCCTCTGACTAAAGTCACTTTAACTTAGAGACTTTTTGAGTCGATTTTAATATTTTATATAATCCCTCTCTATTCCAGTCTGTCTGTAAAAGAAGAAGAAAAAATAGTTACTGAAACTGATTTACAAAATTTAAATTAACCGTTTGGACCAAGTTTTGGTTCCATTTGAGAAACAATAAAAGTTTCTGAATATAAATCTTGAAACATCCCCAGTAGAGCTCCTGTGGTTTGCTCTAATCAAGCTGTTGCAGGTCTATTGGTCACAGGCTGGCAGCATGAAACCCCGGCGGTCACCTTTAAATCTGTCGCTCTGCTCCGGGTGGAAACTCGTCCTGCAGCAGCTTCCTGCTCGCCGCTGCTCGCCGTTTCCTTCTTGGCCTGAGGTTTACTTCCTGTCGATCCTGCTGCAGGTTTTCCATCAGAGGCAGAAGAAGCTCTTCCTGATCTCACCTGAGGAAAAACGAAACTGTAAAAACTACAGCTGAGCAGAAACTGAACATATCAGATCTGTTCAGCTTGGTAGAAAACATGTTAGATTTAATTTGCCTTAATTTTCAAAAATCTTTGCAGATTTGAGTCATTTTTGATTCCTACCGCTCTTTTAGTCTGAGCTGGAGTTTCCTTTTCAGTCGATCGTTCTGCCAGTGACCCACTGCTTCTCGTTGCCGCGGCGACCTCTCCTGCTTCCTGATCCGGCTTTGGTTTCTCTGGAGCTAACCTGGATGCAGTCTGATCTGCACAGTCTACACACTGACTGGACTCTGTTGTTTCATCAGAAGATAACCTGGTTAACTCTAATCTAACCTCTCTATGCTCTGCAGACTCTGTAAACTGTGTGAAGCCATCTGGATTGGACTTAGACAACCTGCCTGCAGCTGCAGGAGGTTCTGCAGACTCTTTGCCGAGTCCAGAGTTCATGTTTTCATCTGGAGGCAATCTAGATGAGGTTCTTATAGCCTCGACATGATCTGGAGTTTCTTTATCTAGTTTTGGTTCTACAGATTGAACCGATCGAGAAGAGGATCTTGTAGCTGTGGTACAGTCTAGTGTTTCTTTTTCTTGCTTTGTTTCTACAGGTTGATCAGGAGTCAATCTGGAAGAGAATCTTGTGGCTGCAGGACGATCTGGAGCGTCCAGATCTTGTTTGGTCTGGGTTGTTTTATCTGGAGCCAATCGAAACGACGGTCTTGTGGATCTTTCTGAACTTTCTTTCTCACCCAAAGCTCGACTCGGGGTGCTTCTGCTTGAAGCAGGTTTAGTGTTGAACTCAGACTTAGGGGGAGCAGAAGCTCCTTTAGGTTTTCCATCAGGAGTTTTAGCTGCAGGAGTTTTTCTGGAGGACGCAGGAGTAGATTTGGAGAGTGTAGTAGAAGAGGAAGCTGGTTTTGCTGGTGTTTTTTTAGTGCAGGTCTTCGGTTGAACCTGTGAAGAAAAAACAGAGTCTGTAAAAACCCTTTAAACCTCTTTACGATCTCTGTGTTCAACACATTTTAAATAAACCCAAACCAATTCCAACAACATTTTATAGTGTAGTGTCTTCATAAAACACCACACTGTCAACAACTGAGAAAACCAGTAAACATTTTTACATTTTGTCAAGTGCTGTCATTACACGTCAAATATTTTGCTCAATGTTTCATTCATTATCTTCCAGAAGCCGATCTAACCAGCCGGGTTTTTAGTCCAGACTTAAAGAATTAAGTGTTTCAGCTGGAAGTTTGTTCCAGATTTGTGTATTTAGTTTGTCTGCACCTATCAAATAAATGTAAGAAATACATTTTAAGCAGAAACACGTTTGAACTGACCTTGAGTTTGCTGCCCAGGCCGGGCGTGTTCTGGATCTCCCACATCCCCTCAGCGAAGCCTTTGATGCGGACGCCGCTGCCGTACTTCAGCTTGTTGCCGACGTACGGAGCGATGTTCTCCGGCGTGACGGAGCCTCTGGGGAGAGAACGACCACAGCCGGGTTAATGACACACACAGAGGGAAGAATCTGATTGGCTGCTGGGAGAACATACATCTGATGGGTCCCGAAAAAGTAGACTGGGACTCGCTTCCTGTAGCCGTTCTCTGATTTACAGACCTACAAACACAGACGGGTTAAAGCATCCCAGGTCAGAACAGCTGTGTGTGATGAAGGGTGTGTTGTCTGCTTGTTTACCCGAGCCGGCCAGTGAGGAAAGCCTTTCATCTTGGCGAACACCAGATCGCCGGCCTTCAGAGGATTACTGAGTTTTCCGGACATCCTGCTGCTCCAGACAGAGACTTAAGGAAACCTGAAAACAGATATGATATTAGTGATGATCACAGATTCATGGCAGGCATAAAAGCAGGCTGTATAATGCCTATTTATTAATTTAGTGATTTCTTCAATACATTTTTGCCATTTAAAATCATGTTTCTTGTTTTGCCACCTGTACTAATAACATCTAAAGCAGGTAAACCAAACAACATCAGTGAAACATGCATGAATGGAGCATCACGTTCAGCAAAAACAAAGCAGAAATAACAGCAGTAATGAAAGTTTGGTTGTTGATTTGCTCTCCCACAGTTTGACCAACCTTGTGCCATTTGAACAGATCAGACATGTGACGTCATTTAGCTGCCAGGTGTGCTGTCTACCTGTGATCTGCTCTACAGGTGCAAAAAACACTGAGAGCTTTTTCTGACCACCTGTCTCTTTGTTAGCATATTAACTTGGTGGATCTTATTCTGTTTACATTGTTAAATATTTACAGATTAGCTTAAAAATGTCTTAATTTCAGTTAGCAAACCAACGTAGACGTTTACCAAACACTCCACATAACCGGTGGAAACAGCTTTGTCTCCATGGTTTCCTCGCTGTAACAACCCTTAGTGTTCAGAATGATCAATTTTTAGAGGGGATTTCCGGTCTAACTCAGCAGGTTTCGCTTTGTATCATCATGTTCACTCATTGTTTACAAATACACTCAGACCTGCTAGCTAGCGGCTGTGCTAACTGTCAGTCAGTCTGACCGGAAACGGTTCAGAATGTCGCTGTGGTTTTATAAAATGTTCGTTTTTCCTTTTGCTCACCTGAAACTAAAAGACAATCTTCTTGAATCAACAGTAATTTAAATAAAACATCCCGTTGCGAAGCTACTTTCTGACGCTCGCCGCCATATTGGCCCATTCACTCCTGTGACGTAGTCGCTGACGTGCTTCCCGCCATCCTGGACCGTACCAACGGACGGTGGGCGGTACCAACCTGTGGGGGTGTTTACGTCACATCAAAAACACTTTATCTACCTTTACAAAATGTCTGAAACCATGAAAAATACAAAAGTGAAGTCATAACATATTTTTACATTGTTTTTGATGCACTGCAATTATTTTAGCAGAAAATAATTAATGCTTTTTTGAGTAGTTTATCATTAGGAAGGCAATTAAGACAAAAAGAACCATATTTTGTGACTCCTGGAAAACTGGCCCATTATGGAGAACATCCAGCATCAACATCCGTCCTCTGAGACACTTTGAGGACGTGACAGCAGCTGTATCACAGCTCAGAGATAAACTACAGGACGTCCTGAGAGACTCATGGAGAAACATCTCACTAACAATCACTGAGGCCGATGTTTTACTGTCAGAACCAGAACCAAAGACCAGAGCTGGATTCTTAAAATATTCACAGAAAATCACTCTGGATCCAAACACAGCACATGGGAAGCTGTTATTATCTGAGGGGAACAGAAAAGTAACAATGTGTCAACAACAGTTTTATTCTGATCATCCAGAAAGATTCACTGATTATCAGCAGGTCTTGAGAAGAGAGAGTCTGACTGGACGTTGTTACTGGGAGGTGGAGCGGACTGGGAGACCAGTTCATGTAGCAGTTTCATACAAGAACATCATTGCAGCAGGAAGATACGGATTCAATGACAGATCTTTGTCATTATATTGTTTCACAGTTATGCATTTTATCACAACAGAGTTGAAACTCCAGTATCGGGTCCAGTTTCCTCCGGAGTCGGAGTGTACCTGGATCACACAGCAGGTATTCTGTGTTTCTACAGCGTCTCTGGAACCATGACTCTCCTCCACAGAGTCCAGACCAGATCCACTCAGCCGCTACGCGCTGGAGTAGGATTTTTATCTTCTAGATCATCTGCTGAGTTCATTAATCTGAGATAGTCAGCAGTGATCTGAGGTCTAATTGCTTATTTTAGTTTCGGTTTTTTTAATCTCCTTCATTGTTGTCATTTCTCCACTGCTCAAAGGTCAGAGGTCTTTATGGAGCTGCATTCTCATTTTGTCTGTTGTTTTGTTGATATTGGAGTTTGTTTGGGTGCTGCCCCCTCCTGTTTCTGTTCAGTGATGGAGGTAATTATCATCATCAATCAGGACCATCAGTCATGATTTTGTAGATTCAGCTCAGAAGCAAAATCATTTGTTCTGCAGAGAAGACCTGAGGTTCTGAATGGAGTTACTGAGTAAACTGAATTTATTACATTCATTCAATGTAGGCGTATGTATTTAGGAGTTTTCTCCTGATGAGATATGATTGATTTATATTTTTCTATTTTAAAGATTGAATCAATGTTGGAAAAATAATTTTATTTAATTTAGCAGATTTTGATTAGTTAATCTTTCATCCTGGTAAACATTTATGTAGAACATAAATAAATATGACAAAAACATAACAGCTTTATAAATTGTTTTATCTTAGATTTCATGATCATTACTTATTTTTGATGTTATTTGTAGGGAAACATTGAGGATTGTTGGAATATTTGATTATGGATTTCTTTATACTCTAAACTTTTTGACATCTTCACAACATTTTCAAAATGAAGATTCACCAAAGTTGTACAAAGTAAAGTGAGTGACCTATCTAGGGCAGAGTCTCTCTGGCAGAGATATTTATTAAGTTTAAAGTAATTTTTTGTTTCTTTTCCCAGCATTTGACTCATTTATTGGACTGAACCAGAACCAAAGCAGCAGCTCATGCCAATTCATGAACGAGTTCTCCACACTCTGAACAAAATGTCCGCCGGCACAGTAACGTTTCAGTCACTCCCACTGTCGCTGTCGCTATCATCACCTTCCTCCTGTTCTTCTTCTTCTTCGTTTTTCTCAGTTTCCTCCACAAGTCCAGAGAAGAAGTCATTGTCTCCGAGGGCCTTCTTGGTGAGCGACTTCATCCGCCCGCCTTTCTTCTTCCTCTTGCGGTATTCGTCCACGCTCAGTTTGGGCAAACCAGAAATGTCCCAGAACTTGATGAGCTGGTCATGGGCACAGCTGACCAGGAAGCGGGAATCCCAGGACTTGGTGATCTCTTCAACAGGTTCGCCGACGTGCTGCCCGATGCATCCGACGACCCGGTTGGGGAGAAGGTTGATGGCTCTGACAGAAGACAGGGAGGCCATGTTAAAGGTTAAACCCCTTAAAGGATGATTTAATTCACCACCAAGCAGAGTTTTGTTAGTAATAACTCAACTAACCGGATGTATCCGTCCATGGACGCCGTGCACATGATGTTTTCTGTAATTGGCGCGATGCAGTCCACCGACTCCGCCTTCAGAGCGAAGCGGTCGCTGGTGGCTCCGAAGCCGTTCCAGTTGAAGATGTAAACGGTTCCCTCGCTGGAGCCGCAGACCACCTTCTTCCCTCGCTTCATCACCGCCACCGAGGTCAGATCGCCGCTCTGGTACTCCGACAGCAGCTCAAAGCGCCGCCGCTTCAGGTTGAAGACGCCCATGGTGCCGTCCCCACTGAGGACCCGGCAGTCACAGTGGACATCAGCAAGAGAATTCAGAGAAACCAAAAACAACTCCAGCATCAACACCTACATCAATCTGTCCTGGTTCTGAAACTGACCAGAGTAGAAAGAAAGTTCACAGAGTAAAAGTTCTTAAAGTGTTAAAACAAACACATAAAAAACAGTATTAACAATGACAACAATTAAACTAATAATAATTAGAAATTTAAAGGGGGCCTGTTCAGATGCTGAAATTAGCAACAATGCTAATATTAGCTAAAATGTAGTTAACAATGTGGCGTATCGTTAGCATATTAACCAAAAATGGACTTACACCATTTATTATACAAACATTAGCAGGTAAGCTAAAATTAGCTAAGATGCTATGGTTAGCTTAAATTCTGTAGCTAGCATGTGGGGAATTACTAGCATGTGGACTTACTTTAACTTACTCCATTTAGTCCACTAAATGTGGCTAATATATCAAAAATTAGCTAGAATGCTTATTTCATGCTAAAGTTAGCATTACGGCTAAATCATTAGCATATAGAGTAACTATTATGTAAGACTACAACTAGGATGAGTGTTATCATTAGCATGCTGACTAACAATGATTTACTCCATTCTGTATGGAAACACTTTAACTTGTCAATGAGCATTACATCAGCTGCTCTCCTGTGCAGCTATGGCAGGCCCCAAAATTAACAATATACTGTGAAAAACTATAACAGAATATACTTTTAAAAATAAAAATATTGGACTTGCGGTCCAGGTCCAGTTAAGCGTGCGTTACCTGGCAGTGAGCAGAATCCTCTTGTTTTGGTCCACAGTTATGTCGCTGATATAATCCTCATGGTTTTTCATGTCCATGATGGCTGTTCCCTTCCTCATATCCCACACCTGCAGACAAAATTACATGCAATACATGTTTATCTTCTTTTTTTTTTTTTTGCAGCGCTAGTGGCTCGTATTTTATTTTTTTGACAGTAGGCTGGCAGGAAGGGGGGGGCGAGGGTCGCCGGGACCGGGAGTCAAACCCGCGACGTCCGCGTCGAGGACTAAGGCCTCCAAGCATGGGGCGTGCTAACCCCCTGCGCCACCACAGCACGCCCCAATGTTTATCTCCTTGTTTAAAAAATTATTTATTTGTTTATTTGCATATTCTAATGTATTTCTAATATTGTATGAAAAAAAGGCTAAAGTGTTTACATGAAAAATCTGCAGAATGTGACAATTTTTATATCTGATTAATTGATTAATCGTCAGAATACTTGATATAGTAATCGATTATTAAAATAATTGTTAATTGCAGCCTTACTTAATTTTCCTAATATTCCAACTTTATTCTGGTAAAATAATAACTTTATTCTCACACTACTACTTTTTTTTCTGGTAATATTATGAATTTATTCTTGAGTTATTACAACCTTATTCTTGTATTTTTATGATTTTTTTCTGGTAATATTCTGACTTTTCCCTCATATTTCCTTATCTTAACTCTCCTTCATAACCATAGTAGATCTTTAGGGGGTAAATACTTTCCCCCAGTATTTCTGTCCAGTATCTATGCCCAGACCTTCAGGGTGCCTCCGTCGTCCCCAGTGGCCAGCATGTTTTCGTCCACCAGAAGCAGGCTGTTGATGGGGGCCCCGTGGGCCCCCCGGATCCGTGACACCAGCTTCCCCCGCTCCATGTCCAGCAGGTGGACGGCCTTGTCCCGGGACACGCTGTACAGCTTCAGCCCGTCCGCCGAGATGCGCACCTGGCGGCAGGACTTCAGGTGGTGTCCGGACGACCACAGCTCCCGGTTCTCTCCCTCCGTGCAGGAGTAGGAGAAGGCGTACACGTCCCCGTCCACGTCCCCGCACACCAGCACGTCCCTGCTGGGGTGCAGAGCCACCGTGTTGGCGATGGCCTCCAGCTGGATGTCCTGCGGGGTTTCCCGGATCTTCGGGCCGGGAGGTTCCTCTTCCTCCTCCGCATCTTCCTCCGACTCTGATTCTGATGTTCCGGGATCTTTATTCGGTTCTGTTCGGTTACATTCGGGTGGGTCTGTCTCTTCAGAAGTGGGTCCAACGTGCCGTGCGGAGGCTGCCATGTTGTTTTGCTTTGTTTCTTCTTCTACAGTTAAATATAGGAGCGTTTCGGAGAACAACCTCGGATGCTGACCTCTAGTGGCGAACAATAAAAAATCATTAAATCAAAATAAATGAACAGATAAAATATGAATTCATTAAGTTTTCATTGAAAAATTATGTCTAGTATTTATTGTTGGGTTTCTACGATGGAGTGTTGAGGAAAAATACACAATCAGGAGAATAAAGTCAAAAATAATACCAGAATAAAGTTCCAATAATTATTATTTCTAAAATACAACTTTATTCTCACTTTAGTCCGAAGCTTCTACATAGCGTTGCAACACTGACTGCTACTGGAGGTGCTGCCTGCCCACAGCATGAGTTATAACAAGATTAATTTTCCCATTGGGATAAATAAAGTAGTTTTAAAATTCGATTGAATTTCAATGGATTAACATTTTATTTGTTTATTTAGCTTTTCAGTTGTTAAATCTCTAATACAAAAAAAAAGCAACAAACTGGCAGCTCTTGATTGGCCGCTCTGACAAAGAACGCGTTCATACGGAAATGACGTAAGGACGCTAAAGATGGCGTGAGTTTCAAACCGTCCCTAGATAAATGTTACAGTAAGTGTTTCTTACGGCTTATAGGGGTTGAATTATTATGTGTGTTGTTACTTTTAAAGGACATGAAGCGGTTAGAGGCAGTTTTATGGTTTGTAGAGGCGATAGCAGCTAAAAATGCAGTTTAATGTTCCAAACATCAACCAAAACTTTGTGTTGTCGTTTCACTTCACCTTATTACGACTTCTTAATTGAAGTATATGCATTTATTTGATGTCGTGTTACGACTGGAAGTATTAGACAAAGTATTATTAAAGTTAGCATGTTGTGATTTATTCGTGGTACATTGGGCCGTTCAGGAGCGCAGTGATGAGCCTTCAGGTAAAAATGGTGACCGCATTGAAACTCTTTATTATCGCCGAATTAAACAGCGGATCAGAAATCTTCAGTAGATTGGTTACTTTTTAATATACATATTCTATAACCGGAGTTATAAAGTAATTAATTCTTATAGCGCAGATTTTTAAATGGAGATCGCTGCAGTGACGATCTTAGTTGGCAGTCTGTTGTCAAGGTAACGGCAGCCTCAGCCAATCCTGGGCTGGCAGTCTGGGTCTCAGAGGGTTGGAGACAGAACCTGATGCAACCTGGAGTCAGTTTATTAAAAACTGGAGCATCTCAGCTGATAACCAGACTGGATCTGTTCATTCTGGATATTATTCACCACATAATGGGAAAAAATAATACAAAAAACACGCAAATAATTCAGTCCCACAGGGGATTTAAAGTAATTATTTAAATACCCATGTGTTAATGACTATTTTATTAGTTATTTTTATATTCAAAGTGTCTCTGGGAACTTTGATTTTTATTTTCAGATAATCAGATTACGATAAATAGTGTTTATCTAGATTTGAAATATATTTCAGACCAATAATAGTACAATTATAAGATACATAAGGCCGGGATTTGAACCTGTGACTTTTTGCTGTGCAGCCCAGTTGTGTTTGATTCACTTTACAGTATGTATTTTCTGCCTGGACACAGGCTCCTGCTGTTGAGACGGTTTTTAAAACTTTATTCGCTGTTATTTTACCATTTTGCTACTTACTTCACTTATTGTTTCAATTTTGCCTGCAGAAGGAAAATAATTGGGTTGGAGACATGCAGCGGAGACCAGAGGATCGGAGCAGAAAGCCCGACTAGAGCATAGAGGAGAACCGGAGACCGCAAGGCAAAATTAATCCAGACTTAATTAATATACAAAATAAACTCCTCTCAAAGTGAAGATGTTTGAAACACATGAAAACTGAAAAAATAGAACTAAAAAATGAACTTTTCTAATTTGAAATTGATAAATTCAAATTAATTCAAGCAAACAATGATCTGAAAATATTTTTATTTAATAATTGAGAAATAGAAATAAAATATTGTAATCATAAGTTTTGTGTTTCCTTCAGGAGGCCCGTCGTCTTCAGCTCCTCAGGTCACAGAGAGGAGCAGGCAGGAGGCGAGAGAGGAAGAGGAGGAGAAGAGGAAGGAGCCAGAGGAGGAGGAGTGATGAAGAGGAGCATGAGTGGAAGGAGGCCGTCCTCAGAGGGGAGGGAGATCAGCCAGGAGTCCAGAGAGCTCAGATGGAGGCTCAACCAGCTGGAGAAGGAGAATCTCAAGCTTTCAGTGCGTCACAACCAGGAGGTGAGGCTGCAGCGCCCTCCAGTGGCCGAGTTAAGAATAACAGACCAGTAAAAACTGAACTCTGCCAACATGAAAACTCTTAATATACAAATCATTTCTACTGTTCCTTCTATGAAAATAATGTTTAAAAAGCAGTAAAAATAAAAACAATTTGAATATTTTATTTTATTGTTGGTCATGTAGGTGGTTATTTAGCCTACATACACCATCACTTCTCTGCTGCTGGATCCATTTCCTCCAGTGAGTTACCCCAGAAAATCAGTTTTGTACATTTATATTATTGGTTTATTTGTGTGTGTGTGTGTGTTTAGGTATGTTTCCTGCAGGCGGAGGTGGCCCGTTTTCGCTCCTTTGTGGAGCGCGGCGAGGCTCAGCGGACGAAGCTGCAGTTCCAGCTCGCTGCCAGCCGCAGAGAGATCAACCGGGTCGCCGAGCTCGACCGGGACAGAACCGCTCTGACAGGTGAACAAATCAAACGCACACTCAGAGAGAAGAGAGCAGAACTGGAGGAGAGCAAAACCTTCTCCTGCAGCTCAGACTATACATGCTGCAGCAGTTCTCACTGTGTTGTGTTTATTATTCATGCTGCAGAGAAATCAGCAGAGCTGCAGCAGACCATCGCAGAGCTGCGGAAAACTCTGCAGGTCAGCCAGCAGGCAAGGCAGAGCGACCAGCAGGCGATGCAGCAGGAGGTGGAGGAGAGGGACCAGCTGATCCAGAACTTCAACTCCGAAAATCAGCGGCTGCACCAACTGCTTCAGGTCAGAACACCAGCAGCAGCACCAACTGCTTCAGGTCAGAACACCAGCAGCAGCACCAACTGCTTCAGGTCAGAAGAAGGAGCTCACACGGTGCAGGAAGCAGAGGAAACTCAAACCACTTTGTGTTCATTAGAATACATCAGTCCTTCTGTCTGTTTGTGGTCAAGTTGAAACTGAAATCATCCAAGTTTCTTCAAAGAGTCACTGCAGATGATGAGGCTGCAGGCAGGAAGCATCTCCAGTAGCAGTCAAGTTTATTTGTCCAGCACATTTCAGGAACAAGTCTGTTCAAAGTGCTTTATGTTATACAAACATAATCCAGTCAGCAATTATGAAACAAGCAAGTTACGTTGCATTTTATCCAAAGCCTTTGTCTGAATTATAAAGCAAAAACACGACAAATATGTTGATTAACGTTCCAGTTATTATTAATCAAAGATAACTCTGGTGGGTTTTAGCCTTGATTTAAAGGAACTCAGTGTTTCAGCTGTTTTGCAATTTTCTGGGGGAAAAATTGTGTTGCAGCAAATTTGTAGAAGCCTCTGACTGAAGATTGTTGGAGTTAACTCATAACATGCTAACATCTCAACATCCAGGCAACAGAGACAATATTAAATCATGATGTCATCTGCATAACGATTCATTCCTACCATTGCTAATCCCTAAAAACCAAAAATAAAACTTGAAATTGAGTTTTAGGCCATTAGCTCTAAACAGAAAATTCTCTTAAAGAGACAGAAACATAAAACATTTGGAAGCTGCTGTGGCGTAAAATTTAACCACAAAAATAACTAGTGAAGACCAAAATAACCAGCATTTAGCTGCTTACGTTCAGACGGTCGGTTCTGTTCTGCAGGACCAGCAGGCGACTCTGGAGGCGTCTGAGAGGAAAATGGCCGACCTGCTGCGGGAGAGACAGAAGGAGACGGAGGAAAACAGACGGTTAGCCGAAGAGCTGAAGACGCTGCAGGAGAGGAGCGGCAAAGAGAAGGAGGTGAGGTGGACCGACGCTTCCTGTCGCTCTGCAGATGGAGGATGACAAAGATCATGTTTGGTTTCCTCCAGATCGCAGATGAGAAGGTGAAGCATCTGGAGGCGAACATGGAGGCGGAGAAAACGGCTCACCTGGAGTCCAGGAGCAACCTGGAGGTCAGAAGGTTAAACGACTGCTGATGTCAGTCATTCAGGAAAATGTTTCCTCTGGTAGCAACAGATACATGAAAATAAGCAGCTTAAACAACTTCCTGAATGTTGCTAATAACAGCAAAAATGGTTTTTGAATTGAAAATGTTGCTTATTTTGTGGTTTTTGGTTAAAATGTGATTAATTAATTACAGACTTCAGTACATAGTAGCTACATGCAGAGTTTTATAGACATTGTATCTGTCTGACTGCCTCTCTGTGTGGCCCCTAGCTGCGGGTTCAGGACCTGGAGGCAGCGGTGGCAGTGGAGCAGTCCGGCCAGAAGGAGGCGCAGTGCAACCTGGAGCTGCTGCGAACGCACTTCAGAGAGCTGGAGAGAGCTTACAGCCTGGAGATGGAGAGGAGGGGTCACACCGAGCACGCTCTGGCGCGGTGAGCACCACAGCATGGAGGCACCGCTATGCTACTGTGCTACGCCGCTATGCTACGCCGCTATGCTACGCCGCTATGCTACGCCGCTATGCTACGCCGCTATGCTGTGTGGCTATTCTACATTTCTTTGCTACGCTGCAATGCTGTGTCGCTCTGCTATGTTGCCAGACCACTCTGCTAGGCTACACTATATCACCTGTAAGGCTCCGCTGCTATGCTGCATGCTGCTATGCTACGTGCTTCTATGCTATATGCTGCTAGGCTACAATGCTGCTATGCTACACGCTGCTATGCTACACGCTGCTATGCTATATGCTGCTATGCTACATACTGCTAGGCCACATGCTGCTATGCTACATGCTGCATGCTACATACTGCTAGGCCACATGCTGCTATGCTACATGCTGCATGCTACATACTGCTAGGCCACATGCTGCTATGCTACATGCTGCATGCTACATACTGCTAGGCCACATGCTGCTAGGCCACATACTGCTATGCTACATGCTGCTATGCTACATGGTGCTAGGCTAGGTGTCCTGGGTCGTCCCTCATGTCTAAACAGTTTATCACCTTTACTTTCTGTTAAATATTTATTTACATAACATTTTTCCACATTGATGTTCATGCAGCCTGCAGACAGAGTTCAATCACTGCAAGACTGAGATGGCGGTTGCCTTGGAAACCGAGAGGAAGGCAACCTCTGACCTCTCCAAAAAGCTTGAGGAGGAGAAGAGTCAACTTAGCAAAATGCAGTCGTTGCTGCAGCAGGTAATAGTGAGCAGATTGGAGACGTTTGGACAACCCGACCCTCTACTTGGTGTCTCGCGTCCTCCCTGGGGGTCCCGACCCCCACTTTGGGAACCCCTGGTTCTAAAGCGGCCATGTTTTCCTGTGTTCAGGCAGCAGCGCAGCGTTTTGAAGCAGAGGATGCTTTCCACAGCTTCCTGCAGCAGATCACCGCACTGCTCGGCACCACGGCTCAAAACACAGCACTACCTGCAAAGCATGATGGGAAACCGAGTCCTGCTGAGGTCCTGCAGCTGCTGGCGATCACTCTGAGCACCAAGCAGCACAGACTGGAGGAAACCACCCTCCAGGTCCGGAACGGGTCCACTCGGAGCAACCCGCCGCCTTCCTCCCAGAAACCTGATCTCCGTTTCTCCTTCAGGTCCAGGATCTGCTGGCGGCGACCCAGAAGCTCCACAAGGAGAACCAGCTGCTCCAGCAGCTGACCTCAGACCAGCAGAACCAAATTGGTGTAAGGCTGGTGTCGGTTCTGATTGGATCTCATAATGAGGTTCTGAAGCAACAGATTAGGGTCCAAACCCCCAGGCTTTAATTACTTTAATATCACAGATTCCACAGATTTTCATTATTATGTCAGTTTTTTAATCAAAATGTGAATTAAAATCAGATAAATATTAGTTTTCAGTTTGATTTAAAGGATTTTGGTTGGATCTCACTGATCTAGACGTATTTTAAAGTTTCAGACAAAAACAAACATTTAGGTTAAAGATGAACTTTTCTCCCTGTCCACCAGGAGGCGCAGCAGGCGCTGGGCCAGCTGCAGGACGAGGTCTCTGATTGGTCGATGCAGAACGCGGAGCTGCAGGAGGAGCTGCAGGCAGTGAAGGAGGAGAGCAGAAAGGAGATCCGGGAGATGAGAGAGGAGTTCAGCAAGGAGTCAGCGGTGATTCACCTAGTGTTCAGGAACGGTTCCACTTCCTGTGGAGGAACGGTTCCACTTCCTGTAGAGGAACTGTTCCACTTCCTGTAGAGGAACGGTTCCACTTCCTGTAGAGGAACGGTTCCACTTCCTGTAGAGGAACGGTTCCACTTCCTGTAGAGGAACTGTTCCACTTCCTGTAGAGGAACGGTTCCACTTCCTGTAGAGGAACTGTTCCACTTCCTGTGGAGGAACTGTTCCACTTCCTGTAGAGAAACGGTTCCACTTCCTGTAGAGGAACGGTTCCACTTCCTGTGGAGGAACGTTCCACTTCCTGTAGAGGAACTGTTCCACTTCCTGTAGAGGAACTGTTCCACTTCCTGTAGAGGAACGGTTCCACTTCCTGTAGAGGAACTGTTCCACT
>CAEFZY010003376.1:0-21709 GCA_903066815.1 Brachyrhaphis roseni
ACTGAATTGCGCAACACCTTGTTGAACAATAATTACTAAGATTATTAATTTTAACACGTTTTGTTGATTTTATTATTATTTAATGAAGCTACAAACGTTTAGAATCTTTGTGAATATTTTTGATAAGCCTGTCAGAAGAGGAAGTTCTGGTTTCAGCGTCCTGGCGGTGTTCAGTTTGTCACCTGCTGCCGCGATCGACTCAAAACCTTCCCGCGATCGACCGGTAGATCGCGATCGACCTTATGAGCACCCCTGCTATAGTGGTTCCCTCATTGTAAGAGAATTCAGTGTTTAAATCTAGAGATGAAAGACTCTTCGTGTTTTCAATCTTGCAATATTTACAGATGCCTGTTTTCAAGAAAGAGGTTTACTTAGCTTGTTTTTTAAAGTTTTATGTGTTTACATTTCTGGCCCTCAAGGCAGAAAGCTTGGACGCTGCTCGTTAATGGAGATGAATGACTTTAAAGCTCATGATTCCAGATGCTAATGCAGTTCTGTTTCATTAGATTTCTGTTATGTTTTGAACAAGGATTAACAGTGGTTGTGAATTTTTTATATATATATTTTTTAAGTCAAATGTTTTTTCCAACACCTTTCCTAGAATTCAGAAATGTAAAATTAAAGTTTCTCAGAACCAGAACGCAAGTAAACAAACTTTCAGCAGGCGAGATTAAGTAATAAAAAAAAAATTAAATTACCTGACGACGTCGCTTAAGATAACTAAGATTTAACTGACTACAAAAAGCAGGTCAAACTTTAACTTAACTTGAGTTGATGCAGTGTATTCTGATAATATTGTTCTGGTTCTGCTCGTTGTGTTGAATCGAAAGTATTGTTCTGTGGGAAACAGCGGCAGACGAGGCTACTTAAACTGGTTAAGATGCTGGAACTGACAATGTCAACAACCTCTTTAAGAGAGCTAGCAGGCAAAATGTTTTTCAGTTGAGGATGTTTCATGGAAGTGAGGTATGTCGCACAAGTTGCCACATGTTAATTCCCAAGCATGTATGCTTAGTCGAAGGCACGTCCTCGTGCTGCGAGTCATTTGGATTTGTGTTAAAAATCATCCGTTTTAAAATGCTCTTGAACCTGAAATCACCTCTTATCTTGAGAGTTACTAAGCCATACAAATCTTTTGTTCCATGTGATTCTCTTGCTTTGAAAATGAAAATGCACAGTCGGTTTGATGAACCAACATGGGAAAAATGTTTTGTTTTAAGTGAAATAATTTGCCAGTGGAACTAGTTCTTTTTCATAAATATTAAGCAATTATTGACTTAAAACAAGCTCCTATTTCTTGGTGAAAAGTTACTTGTGAATTAGTTTTGTCTTGTTTAAAGTGTACTAAGACATTTGCACTAGAAATTACGCAAATAACTAGATTCTGTTCAACAATTGGCTAGGTAGAAATACTACCAGGTGAATCCAAGTGAATGGGGGAAAGCGTGATTTTAATCAAGCGCAATAGCCAGGCTAGTTGTAAAGCTATAAAACGATACAAACACTCCTGCAAGGCACTGTACCTCTGTAAATGAAAGAAAATCCTATTTGGACATATTAAGGGTACAAACCTTATATCTCCTCTTTTTTTATGTCTTCACAGATTTTGCAGGTGAATCTAGTGATGTCCATCCTGCTGTATGTGATGGCCCTTGTGTACCTGTATGGTATTCAAGCATCTAGCATGAACAGCAGCCACAAGGGACAGCAGCAGCACCCGCCGAGCCCCGACCCGTTGAACTCCCTCATAATCCAGCTGCTGCAGGCCGACCTGACGAGGGAGCGGACCCCGGGAAGCCACCGGCAGCAGGGGAGAGGCAGGGACGCCAAGCACCACGACCCCATCCTCCCCGTTTCGGGGCCAAGCTTACCGTTCAAGGACCAGGAGGACGGCGAGACGTGGGGCGCGGGCGGCCGCAGCGGCGGGAGCAGCGAAGGCGCCGTGGAGCAGCAGGTGACGCTGGTGAACTCTGACCTTCTGCGGAACCACAAGAGATACATTTCGCCGCGGGTGGTGCTGAGCGACCGGCCGCCGCTCCAGCCGCCGCCCCTGTACCTGGCGGACGACTTCGTGAGCGGCGGGCCGGAGGGAGCGGCGGCGGCGGGGAACAAAACGCGGAAGAAGCGGCAGGCCGAACACCGGAGTTACCGCGGGGAGTATTCGGTCTGCGACAGCGAGAGCAAGTGGGTGATGGACAAAACCAGCGCCATGGACCTGCGGGGAATCAACGTGACGGTCATGGCCAAAGTTAAAACCTTCGACAAGCGGGAGGTCAAGCAGTTTTTCTACGAGACGAACTGTCGAGGCGAAGAGGAGCCATCCAGAGCCAAAGAAAGGCAGTGCCGGGGAATCGACGAAAAAAACTGGAGCTCGCAGTGCAAGACGACGCAGACGTTTGTTCGCGCGCTGACGCAGGACCACAGCGGCATGGTGGGCTGGAGGTGGATACGCATCAACACTTCCTGCGTCTGCGCGCTGTCGAGGAGAAAACGAAAGACGTAAAATCCAAGTTTCTCTGAACCAGAACCGGTGGAGTTCCACTTCTTCTTTTTCTGGGATTTTTTATTTCCACAGCAAAACCGCACCACAGGATTAGGTGCGGCGGTCGCGCGGACCACGACGGTCTGCTCCAATCAAAACATCTGAAGAAGTCTCGAGTCCGTTTGAATGCGACTTCAAACGAATGTGCTGCAAGCTGTAACGAAAGAACTCCTCGAGAGGGCGAGGACTGTACATATAAATTATTTAAATTATATGAAATGCATGTAGTGAATACATGGTTATCTATCTTTATATGACGTATGAATATATTTGTGTTATTTATTGACAAAAGATTCCTTAAAATGAAAATGAGAAAAAAAGAAGCGAAACGTAAACCTGACTTTAAGACGATAAAGCGAAGCTAGGGGCTGCAAAGGTGCTTCACAGCGAGACTTCGTAAGTGCCTTCACTGAAGTGTGAGTAGCAGGACAAGGCGGCAGCGGTTGCCGTGAACGTTTTGGCGACGAGTCCGTAGTAAGGCGAACCATCGGCAGGGTCCCGCCGACCCGACACGAAGCCCGCACGAGGCCAGGCGACAGCTCAGAGGTCGCTAGGCAACCAACATGCAAGATGTGTAACAAGAAATTTTTCCGTGTCTTCGTCGACCAGCGGTCAAGTTTCGCTTCCTGTGGTTTCATTTGTTTTCATCCTTTGAATAAAAAGCCCATATATCCCAAAGTTGGAAATTTTATATTTAAAAAAATAATAATGTTAAAACCCATTTCAAATTGTTACAGTGCCAAAGATTAGATAGCATATGTAAGAGGATAATAAATGTCTTTATTCTTCTTTTCACAGCTTACCTTCTGAATCTGTTTTGATTTCACAGTTTTCATGGTTGGTCGAACGCAGGTTTGTCCATTTTGAACAACATGGTTTCAGGGGCAGTTGGTGGTGAGCCCGTTTAACACCTGATAATTTTATATGAGTAACATTTTAAATACCTATAGCTACTTGAACATAAAACAGAAAATGAAAGGAAAGATTACCTGTGTTAGCTAACAGGCTAACAGTTACCCAAAAGGGAGAAATAGCTGATTTGGGTAATTTAAAACAACTCAGACTGAAAACACGGCATCAGCAGGTAGCAATGAGCTAAAGGTTTACCCTGTTCCTATGCCTGAAGATGATTCTGCCATTTTGGAGACCAGTGTAAATTCTGAAGAAAACATGGCTGTTGTTTGGTTGAGAAAAACTTCAAAATTAAATAGTTTTCTATCTCCTGGATATTAACATTTATTTAGTTAATATTAATTTGTAAAAATTAGCTAATTGTGCCGTCTGACTAGGCGTCTCTTCATGACACCATTTAACAGCTGAACATTTTTAGAGGGATTGAGATTTTTTTTTTTTTTTAAGTAAAAGGTTAGGTACTATCCTGAACAATACTTAGTCTAATGAACATGAAACAAAAACTGAAAGGAGTCTGCATAAAGACTAGAAAGATCACTGTAATTTTTAATTTTTTATATGTTGTGAGAAGTGCTTCTCCTCTAACCTCTCAAATATATATTCTGCATTTGCCAAAAAAAAACAAAACAAAAAACAAACATTTTTTTTGTGCTGAACTACTGTGCTGATGTCAGCTTCTGGATTTCACATAATGGCACACAGGACCTTCAGTAACTGCCTGCGTAAAAGTTCATTTCAAACGTTACTTTTAATCTGACAAACGAGACTCATCTGGACGTATAATTATGAATTTATCCAACATAACTGCATTTGGAGTTATGATTTTCAACGTTAAAATATGTATTTCTTTGTTTGGAAGGTTTGATTCAAGCCTGCCTGGCAGTAACACATGAGGGTTTATTTAAAGAACTTATGAGAATAAAAATAGTATGAATCATCCGCTGTGATGTTCTCAGCCACCAGCTCAATCCGGGGCATATAAACTATAAACAGTGAATTCGAACCTGCAAAGTTTCTGCAGCACAGAAGACATGCGCTGAGAGGATTCCCTTCAGAAGCGCGTTGAAAGATTCATTTCTCACCTTGTTTACATTGTTAGGATTAAATCCCACATCTCAGAGTTCACAGACCAAAAGAGTTTATGTGGTTACTTACCTTCAGGGAACTTCATAACAAACACAGGCGTGTGAACAATCCTGAGTATTAAATTGTAACACAGAAGCACAATCAGGTCATTTTTAAGACCAAATTAAAGACTACCATGACCAGCAGCTCAGCCAGTGAGACTCTTCGTTTTGCTGTCAAAGATTATGGCGTATTAAAGCCATTGTAGATAGAAAAAAACAAAAGGTAGAATAAATTTTTGCCAAAAAACTGAGATTGATCTCAGAGATTTTCTAGTAGGGACATTTATGAGCTTCAAAAGTCAAAAAAGTTTGGTATTACTGGGTTTGGTATTACTGGTAGACTTGGGATCGATGTCATCGATATTTTTGTATTAATCTGCCCACCTCTGTCAGTGGAAGCTGGCTTTACTCATACAAAACCATGCATTTTTTCCCTTCCAGTTCACATTATGTGTTAATTTGTTATATTAAATCTCAACAAAATATGTTAATATTGATTAATAAGGTCCTATTAAATGTAACATTTCTCAAGGAGGGGAAAAGTTGATTTGTCAAACTGGGTAATACTACAATTAATCATGTTGACAACTATGTGAGCTCAAGATGCTTTTAACTTAAAAAAAAATCTTACCAAGTGTTTTTGGTCTAGTTTCTAGTGCAAGCATTGATGGTGACCACCTTATGCCAAATGTTACAAGTGCAGATGAGCAAAAACGGAAAAAACCTAGTGGAACTTCCTTTTTATCAATATTAAGCGTTTTTTGACTTAAAACAAGCTCTGAAATCTTGTTAAAAGTTACTTATTAGTTTTGTCTTATTTAAAGTGTATGGAGATATTTACACTAGAAACTAGACCAAAATTACTTGATACATTTTGTATTTTTGCACTATAGGGTTTCTTTGATTCACAGAGTACAGCTCTAATTAGATGCAATGTTTGTAGAAATTACTGGAAGTTGGTCCCTGAGGGTGTTGATTTAACAACTCAGTGATAGTTATCGCTGAATTTTCTATTACGGACAATCATTAACACAAGAAGGAACATTGGGATGTTGGAATTTGGGTAATTTCAAAGGTACAATAAATGGGCCACAATGCTTTTAGTGAGGGGTTTATAGCTAGAAACAAGACAATGTATTAGAAATACATTGTTTCCGTAAGTTCTGTAATGACTAGAGCAATTATGGCAGGAAAAACCTAATCAAAATGTCTCATGTTTGCAGTGAAAATGGCTCAAGAGCAGGGAGAAAAGCACAAGGTCTCAGTTTCAGTCATGCAGCCGAAGCAACACGATTGACAACGATATGAATCAGTCATTATCACATTCCTCGGAGATCTGCGTAATGAAGCATGTTTGTTTCTTCACCCTGTGGTTTCCAAGAGGCAAAGCAATATTTCAGTTTTGACAACCGACTTTCACTGCGTTTCTTTAAAACCAGATTGGTATGTCTACAAAGATTTAGGACTTTTTAGACATTATTTGAACGAAGGTTTTTGTTATAGACAAGTTTGACAATGACGGACAAAACCTTTCTTCTAAGGAAAAGATTTTCTTTTTCTTTAACCCATCCAGTACATGTTAAGGAGTGTGTCCAGAGAAACCCATTTGTTCTGTGTGAGTACAATTAAGCACAATGATTTTACTGGTACTGTATTTAGACGAACATTTTGTAACGCTTTCTAAACATGTTATCTTATTATTGAGAGCTTTTGTTTTTCTCCTCACAAAAATAGCCAAATACATAATGTTTCCAAGACCTTGTCGGTAATTGTGTCGTTAATGGTGATTGGTTCAGACATTTAAAATCTGAGCACTGGCGAGAGTTTAACACGCGTTGCCTAGTGAGACAACGGCAGAAACAATGCAACCTTCTACATCTTATTGTAACAATGCCAGTACAAATAAGCTTTAAATAAACATTGTTTTGGATCAATTTAAAAGTGCTATAAATCCATCAACACTTCATCTCCGCTTGTGACATTTGGAATAAGGTTGTCACTAAACACCTTAGTTAATAATGTTCACAATAACGTCCTTGGCAACAAGTTGGCACAAGACACAAACTCTATCCACGTTTCCATGGTAAACATAAGGATGGTTACAGAATAATATGTACTGTGAGAATGTGGACAATTACAAAATGGCGCCCACACATTTTAAGGGGAGTGAACTGTAGACGCCTCGTTTGATTCACACACTGCATGTGGTGTTGAACTGTGTTTGTTCGAAGGGGTGGTTTCCTCGGTGACGGGGTCAGAACCAGCCAAATTCAGGGCACTAAGCAGCCTGTTTGCTCACACAGCTCAAAGAAAATTAGCACCACACGTCCTTTCCTGCTCCAAGTAAACTTTATATATATTCACGTACTTTGACGGGCATGATTCCAACTCAACATTTTCTTGAAATTTTGTGGCTTTAGACATTCAAAGTCACTCTGAGCAACAGTTGAACTTCGTCGTCTGTTCGAAGACTTTATTCACTGCCATTTTGACCTTTAAAGCGGTTTTCAGGTAGAAAGTTTTGAGTTTCAAAAAATATAGCACCAGCTAGTGGCGTGGGAAGGGAATTACGCCATTTCCACGTTTACTGTTGCTGTGTTGTTTACATAGTAAAAATTGTACTTGGAACATTGTCATGTAAAGGAGTTAATATAAATTTTCATTGGATTGTTGTGTAAATGTTTTTATATTTAATCCAAAAACATCAGGTGTCTTTCATGAGGTATTAAATTTGTCTGTGTCTTTTGTTTGGTGTTTGTGGGAACCCCATTTGGCAGAAAAGGTGTGATAATGGGGCGAAGGTTCAACTTTCAGCCAATCAGCATTGGACTTATATCATGATTCAAGTCTTATAAAATTCTTGAAACCGAAGTCCTATTGAAAATGTGTAGCAAGGCATAGAAACTGATATTTGGACGCTCTGTATCCAATCTGACTGAGCTTGAATCGTTTTACACGGGAGAGCGAGCAAAAACACAACAAACACAACTACAGTTTGACTCAGAGGACTTGAATATAAATGCATGCCACGCAAGATTTGTATTTCTATCAAAAGCTAAAAACCATGCATAATTTTCCTTCCATATCACATTTATGCACCAGTTTTGTGTTGGTCTGTCACATAAAATCCCAACAGCGCGCTGCGGCTGAACACTTTTTTTCTTGCTTTTATCATTAAGGTTTTTATGTGGGGGGGAAAAAAGAGTTTTCATTCCTCCACCAAATGTTCAAAGCTTGACTAACTCAACCTACTTTCTTAAACAGATTATGGCTCGAATAAATCAAATCACGTGAAATAACCAAAACAATGAATGCGAGCACGATTTTACAGCAGACTGTGAATAGTGTATGCTAAAATGTTTTGCCACATGCGTAATCCAGGATCTGTAAAAGTCTGTGCCTTAACATAAAGTGTTTGCACACACCCTATCAAACACAAGCTCTTACTGAAGTTTTATTAGTGCATAAGGGAGTGAGTGTAAGCGTTTCGTCAGGGCCTTCTGCTATTATGACACTGAACTGTGTGAACTAGAAACACGTGTTTCCTGCAGGCAGTTTTGATCTAAACTCAAGCACCGGATTAGTCACTCTTCAGCACTGGTGATCTCTATTTACCAGAAGAAAAAATGTGCTTGGAGCTTTGAACGGAAATGTGACTGTCTTCGTTTGGTTTCACCGGGTCTCTCAATAGGCTAGATATGATCTGCTCTCCATCAGTCCAATGTTGAATTTGGTTTCATCCACACTGAACCTGCTTGCATCACGAGATTAAGGTTACACGATGAGTGCATGATAGTAGGTATTTCTCCAAAGAATCGGAAAGTGTATTTCAAGAAAACGTGAAATACATGTGAAATTTAATAAAAATGCACGAGGCGTGTTTCCATCTACTGGTTTGGAGTGAATCGGCCTGACGATGCAAAGCGTTTCGTCAGATGTTGACGTTACGTATGGCTGCAGCAAACAAGATGGAGAAGTTGCAAACTAGCATGAACCAACCAAACATCTCAGAAAATTTATGTCTGAGCTGAATTTAGAAATTTCTCTGAGTTTCATGCCCCTGGTAAGGCACAGTGAATGGGAGCTTTCTATAACTTTACCTTGAATCAGTTAAATCTCGGGGAAAACTTGCTGCTCCATCAGAGCAGGGATTCCAAACATTCATCAAAACTGGCTTTTGAAATTGATCATACAGGCTAACCTTAATCTTCTGGAATGATTCCAAACTTGACCCTATTAAAATCTGATGGAAGTTCAGTAACAAGCCAGATCCAGGGCAGGAAACAAACCATTTAAATGAGTTTTATTATTACTTCCCAGACAAAAGGTCAAGCTTTCAATAGGAATTTTGCCTGGACTTCGTCTCTACAAGAAGAATGTGGTTTGTCTCGTAAACGGTTAAGAAACATTAAAGCAAATATAAGATTCAAACTCAGGGACTGTTTGCGAGTGTTGTGCTACAAACAAGCAGCAGTCTATGTGTGGAGGTGTCTGACCTGGTAATAACGTGAAACGGCGGAGTGAATCGGTCGGGACGGAGCAGCAGAGTGTGTTACTTCTAATGACCCGGGAATTTTGCAAAAGGGTAAAGCTGTCTTAAGGAGAGGCACATACAGGCAGAGCTGGGATTTGCGGCTGTAATCTCCACTCTAAGAGGATCTTAACACTTTGTCAGGCTACAGAGGAGAACATATCAGCAACACCTCCACTGGGTTGGCTTCCTGTGGGCTCATCCGCAAAGGTAGCTCTCTCCAAGAATGGCATGAAAAAGTACCAACGTTTTTCTGTATGATTCCTGTAAGCGCCGCAATTAGGTGTCACAGTGGCAACTAAATTTGCCAACAATGCCAACTTGTCTAATCTCCGTGACAACTTGGAAGTCCAATCAGCATTATCTGGGAATCACAGTAAAAGGTCATGGTGGAAGTAGCCAAGAATGTTTTTTATATATATATATATTTGTAAGAGTTTATAGAAAAGATGAGCAATGTTTTTCTTGTTACTCCTCTCTACCTTCACAAATCCTTAGTTTTTATTAGCCTGCTGGTTGTGAACTCCCTGCTGACATAAAACATAATCGCTCCCTCCAAATTTCATGGCTTTTTTTTTTACTTACTCCACTGGATGTGGTAGTAAAGCTGCTTGACCTGGGTCTTAGGTTCTTAACTCGCATCCCTGTTGCATGTTTGACAAATAAGAAAGGACAATGGATTAAAGAGGGAAATAGGATTCTTCCAGCATTTGGCAACACGGCTTGGCAGACGTGGTTGTAAAGAGGACTAGCTGGACTTCAAGAGGTTTTTCCTCTCATTCCTTCATTGACACCTGTGTTGGTGCTTGTTTCTTTTAATACACATGAGCAAATCAACTTATATAGTGGCAATTACACAAGTTTAGTAAAGATAAAATAGGTTTAAGGGTTAAAAAAGGAGCTAAGGCCGTCCGTGTGAGTGGTTTTAGGGTGAGGGTAATGTGTTTTTTTTGGTAACTCTATTTGAAGGGGTCTACGTAAGACTGACATAATACTGTCATAAACGTGACATAATACCTGTTATGAACATGAAGGAGTCTTTGTGAATGTTATGACTTGTCATGACGTGTCATTCGGCAAGTAATGACACTTTTAATGTAGCTTTTGGTACAACTTTGCATTAAAAGTGTCATTATTTACCAAATGACACTTCATGACATAGACATAGACCATAGACATTCATGAAGACTCCGTCATCTTCATGACAGGTGTCATGTCGTGTTTATGACAGTGTCATGTCAGTCTTATGCACACCCCTTCAAATAAAGCGTTACCTTTTTTTTTGTTGTTGTTGTTTTTGTTTTCTTTTTTAGCATGTTAAGATTAGGGAGTGGTTAAAAAAAAAAAAAGTTCCACAATGTCAGAAAAACGAGGCGTTGTGGTTCCAGACCATTTCTGCTGAGTGCTGCCAAAGATTCTCATCTTTAACTAAGACGCTAAAATCTATTTGGGGATTTTCGGATGATTCTGCAGCCTGTTGATCAGCTTCAGGTTGAGGGTCAGAGGTCAAAGATGTTTGGATTGCGACAAGGACACGCCTTTAAGAGATTTGTCGATGTTTGATGAGTTAGACGTAGGTCTAGATAGAGCAGAGCTCGACCGTTAGATTTGAAATGCTGAGAGCCTGACAGTATTAAAAGCAAAGTTCTGTTTCTCTTATAATAATCTGTTTGTTCTGAAGATATCGCCAACTGTTCAGAGATAATTTGGAAGGAATTTATGGCCTGTGGCTCGGAGATCGGACGATTAAATATGATGGGTGATTTCCAAAAATCCTTTTCCTTTCCGTTTTAGCTGTAATTATTATGCTTGTCTTGCTGTTTTAAATGCATTGACTGTTTGGTCCTTCTTATCATTCGGTCCGAAACTTACCAACATGACGGATGTTTTCCTAGTACTGTTGTGTAATCCTGCATCCTCTTGTACCGTATTGGTCCCCATCTCTTGGTTTTGCTCTGTTTGTGATGACTAGGATTGTGAATGCATCTGGACCCACTCATCTTGTACGTAGTTTTTGTGTTGAATTTTCTGTGTTGCTTTTTTCGATGTCAGTGGAAGTAACCCAGAATTGAGCATTTCTAACATCCCAAAGGTGTTTTATTTTTAAATAATGAAGATGATCTTGGTATCATTTGAAAGAACTTTCAAACAATGTGTTGTGATGTACAACATTTCCAATAATAGCAGCTAATATGTTAACTGCAGTAGCTAGCACTCATTTAGCATGAATCCAATGGTAATGGAGGCTTAGGCCAAAACAGATTTCAACAATCTTAAAACAACTTGATTCTAAAAAGGTTGAATAATTTCATTGTTTTCTGAACTTTCAATGAAATGTCACATTTGCATTGGATTGATATTTACTCAGTCCCATGCATATCATAATCATTTCTTGTAATTTATGTCAAATTATGATATAATTGCATAATTTGACATTTCAAAAATAAATTTGTTTAATGGAAATGCACCAAATTCGGAGAGAAACTTGCTTTGGCACTAGAGCGAGGTGTTTATTTTTTTTTGGCCATATCGAAACTGATTTAATTTGCAAAACTGTGATGGAGACACTTTTTTTCACGTCACACGAGTCAAATGATCAATAACCGGATGTGACTACTGGCACCAGCCACGAAGAAGACGACGACAGGAAGCAGTAGGAGGACGGCGGCGCGGCACATCGCTCATCCACGTGTGATTTTTAATTGGGTTGCTAATTGAATGGAAACACCGCAAATGCTAAAACTGTTATTGTGACAAGGTTTTTTGTAATGCAAACGCAGAAAGTGAGTGAGCTCCACGTTGAAGTCAGTGACAGCAGAAAGACTTGGGTCACAGAAAAGAGGAAATGAGATGTTCCTGTGTGCTGAGCTGTTTGGTCGCTGCCCTGCGGTCTGAACATGTGACACTGAACGCTGCGCTGCCCCCCCACTGGGTCCCTGCAGCGACAGCGACTTCATTCTAATATATCAGAGCAAAGTTCACAGCTTCATCTTGAATTAGTTCTGCCTCATCTATCATAGTGTGTCTGAGATGAAGTTCAGTTCCAGGTCCTTCAGAGTGTGACATCATTAACCATGATGCAGAACGCTGGGCGGCGATCACAACCTGGTCATGGAAACAAAAATCACTAATACAAGTTCAGTTTTACTTTATTGAGACATTATGCAAACTCTTATCTCACGTTGTAACCAATGTAACGGAAAACTCTAGATTGTCTTCATTTCGATTTTTCATAAGAATACAAATCTGAAAAATGGGCCACAGACTGAAATCATCGACCATTCTTCTTTACGAAAAAGCTCAAAATGAACTAATTTTTTTTTTTTTTTATGTTGCCACAGCTTCTCAAATGGATTTCGGTGTGGACTTTAACTGGGCCATTCCAAACAAAAGTCCTTCTAATAAATGCATACATGTTGATTTTTTTTCTTTAGGATTGTTATTTTGTGCAACCCTTCTATCTTCCTCTAAATGTAGCTCAACCAGGCTTCAACGTATGATGCTACCACTGCTTGCTTTACAGTGGACATGGTGTGATTAAACTGGTTTTTAAAATGTGTTGTTTTGCCAAGCATCCATCTATCTATATATGTGTGTGTGTGGGTGTGTGTGTGTGTGTAAGGAGTTTACTTTAAAAGGTCTGCAGAGGCCAAGCTAGGCTTCATGATGATTCATTGAGACATTTTTTAAAAAAGACAAGCTGAAGACTTCTCAACCAGGCCAAATATGGATGCAGTTCTCCCCTGCTGGAAGCCATTGCTTTTAAAGACAATCCTCAAATCCTGTTCAATCCTAATACTCAGATGATGTCTGGATTTGTGGCTATGCTGTATGAAATGAACAGGATGGATGTTGGCACTAAGACTCTTGTTGTTATGGCGGCTGACTTATAGGATTTCCAGCATATGCTAAAGCTGACTTAGTATTTTTTGCTCTGCTGCTGCAGCAGGGGTGTGTGTGTGGGGGTGTGCAGGTCTTTCCCACTGAATGTTTCTGACTTGTTTTCACTTTCACAACACTGAAGGTGCTCCGAAGTTCCCCGGAGGCTAAAACAGCGTCAGCTTTAGCTTTAGCTTACCAGGTTACACACAAGCGACAAGCAAAAGGACAATAATCTAAAACAAAAAAAAAGGTTAAAGCTTGATATGGCCCTAAAAAACAATACAGGACAAACTCTGGAAAAAAATTAAATGTGAGTGATTAGAGGGTTTTCAGGCGTGTTGCGTGATACTGTTGACTTACGGTCATTTTGTGCGTGAGCAGAACGCTGGGGGGCAAAAAGCCGCAGTAGAACAACTACGTAAAGAGTGCAGAGCGCCACAGCAAAGAGGAAATACCGCAAAAAAAACCCGTATTCTTATTTTTCTTCGCTTTCTGTGCCAGCTTCGCCACACTCAGACTCATTGCCATAGCAACTGACTTGCAACAGCTCCCCTAACATATCAGGACTCAACACCAAAAACATTTCTCAAACAAAGGGCAGATCGTCTGAACAAGCTGTGGTTGATTAGCTCATTTAAACAGCTGCTCTACTGATGATGTCAGAGACTGATGCGTTCAACACAATGAGTGCACAGAGATGTTTTAATGTTACAAAAAGTGAGAAAAGGCCTACAAATGTAATTATTAAACAAGAAATAATAAAAAAAACCCTGCCTCCTACAGCACAAATGCATTTATTGCACAAATGCAATAAATACGATTCCACAACAGCTGCTACTTTACATTGTGCTGGGAATTCCCTTATGCATTTACACTGACTAACTCCCAGAGCGCTGATTTATGTAGTGTCTCCAATGCCCCTGAAAACCTGCTTTGCATGCTGCAAACTGTTTTAACAGGGATATTTCCCTCCATTCTCTTGAACTGTGTTGTATGATTTAATCTCTCGAAGCTGGGGCTTTCTGTGTTTGCTTTAAAAAAAAAATTGCAGATAACTCGTTGAAATCTAAGAATCGTTTGGATTATTTTTCTAAGTGTCAGCTCCCGACAGGACTGGTCACGCCGCCGCCGCGCAGTCACGGTGGCGGTGCAGGACAGCGGGACATGTTTGAGCCCTGGGCCTCGGCGAGGAGAGATCCTCTCAACAGAACCGCCGCTCCCACAAGTATATGACTAAATGTTATTTTAGTCGCTGCTCAAGCAGAACCTTGACCTGGGAGCCAGAAATAGTCCATCGTTGGCTCTCGCTGCTCGGACGCCCCAGTTTGGTCATAAAACTCAATGTTTATCTTTTCTTCCTTATTGTCAACTTTATCTTTCCCTCGAAAAGACAACACTGGCCTCACGCTCGCCTCACCAAAAGAGATGTCGTTTGTTTTACTTCATGCAAAGGTTATTTTTCCTCCGAGTTTGGTTTCCAGTTCCACTTTTAAAGTTTAAATATTATATTCAGCTCTTTACTAAAGGTACATGTGATGTTTGTAGATGGATCTACAGTTGAAACCAGAGCTTCACATCCACCGCCTAAAAAGACAAACATCTTTCTCACTGTTTCACATTAAATTACACTAAACCTTACTTGACCTTTTTCTACATCCTACAGATTTGGGTGTCAACCTAAATTTCACCTTTTTTCCTGCCACAAAGTGGCATTTTATAGCACAATCGAGTAACATGTTAACTTCAGTTGTTACAAAAATGCTACACATATCAAGTATGGCGTGAAAGAAATTTGACTGTAACTTAAAGCTTTGTCTCTTTAAAAACTCCTACCGTCTCTGAAACGCCGCCTTCAGGAAGTCATCACAACATGGCTCCTCCTCTAGCAACGTTTTTAACCAGCATTGAACTGAGAAGTGTCTCCGGAGAGGGGGAGTTATGGGAGGGGGCGCTCTGTGAAACGTAGGCTTGGAAACTGAGGAGGAGCTCTGCCTCAAAGGCGGGGCTACGTCCACCCAGGCGTTTACCACAGCTGAATGGTTGCCATGGGAGATTGAAGGCTTTCTCAAACATCCAGGTATGTTTTAGATGAGGAGGGAGTAACACTACAACATGATATAAAGCTAAAAAGAAAATCTGGTTTATCAACAATCACAGATCACCCCAAACAGTGACATCATTACATCATTTTATTGGTTCTATTCTCATCTGTATTTTTATATTTGTATTTATTTTTTTTCACTGTTTCACTTTCGGTAGTTTATTAATTTCCATTATTCTTTCACTTTAGTTAGTAGATTAGTTGAGTGTTACTAGTTCATCTACTTTGTAGATATTTTACCTGGAAGTTTTAATTCTTTTTTTGTTAATAGTCTTACCTAAGCTAAGTTTTTATAAGCAATACCTGAAACTGAACTATTTTCCTGAGGAAATGGGCCAAAATTACAACAAGCTATTGTGAGAAGCTCTTTGAAAGAAATTCTACCAAACTGGTTTTACGACCCTTTTTTTACGTTAAAAAAAACTAAACCTGTAGTTTCTTTTTGCATAGTCACATCTCATCTGGAGATAAATGCAGGAATCTTTGCAGGCATGTACATGAATCTATGTGTTTCTCATGAAACGTTCATCAGATAAACTTTGCAGGTTCTCTGTATTCCTGTACAGAGTGAGATGTCAGATGAATTTTTTTTTTTTACTATAATAAATCTATAAATTTGCACTGTTGAATACAAATGTATCATAATAGCCAAGATGGTTGAGTTATTAAGTGTTAAGAGTGTTAAAAGTGACAACTAAAAAGTGAAATTTGTGGTTGTATAAAAGGTATTGCCGATCAATTTCTATTAATAATCAAAGTGGTTCTAACATTTTTGATCCTTTTTCTCAACTAAATGTTTGCGAGATTTTTAAATTGTTGCCAACCTTTCACAAGGTGCTGGAGACCTGCTATGTAACAGGTTACTTACAGATTTCAGCACAAAAGCATGATACAAATTGCATTAAAAAAAATAGTTTTTACTGAATAAGGATGCATAACTTCAACTGACTTTTTCGTAAGTTTTTGATTTTAAAAACGTTCTCATAAGGTAACTCCTGCCATAGAGCCTTTTTAGATGGTTTGTTTTTGTTTCTGTTGTTGTCGGCTGATTTCGTTTCATTGAAGAAAAGAATCATTTAGCATTTTTTAGTCTTTCTATTGAGCCAAACTTCAAGGCAAGAGGCATTATAAACCTTAACCAAACACCTCAATCCAAACGACACAAGACTAACAGCTAGCTAATGTTGCATTAGCTAGAATGTAGCGAGTTATTCCCTTTTTTAGATCACTCATTGTAACAACTTCCTCTCTTTTTCATAGAGTTAAACTCTTGTGTAATTTTAAAGCAATGAAAAGAAACAAAATTATTATAATTATTAGAAAATTTACAGGACGTACTTTCAGCTTTGGGTTTTATGTTTCTCAAATGGAAACATACTGAGATTGTTAGCATACTGTTAGCCTCTTCACACACTGAAAATATTTTCTGGTCTGCTTCTTTGCTGGTTGTACTGCTTACATTAATTATTATCATGCTTTAGGTATTTGGCTACATTTACTTTTAGTTTGCTACTTTAAGGTTTTTACAGTGAGGCGTGTTCATCGGTAAAAATGCCCAACATGCTAAACATGTCTGAAGTTAATCAAAACTCAGTTTGTTTACATTACCGCATTGAATATTTGAACGTTGTTAGTTTTACAAAAACTAAGCAACAAATTAAGTCCAAAATGTAACGTCACCTTGAGGATCGTGGAACCCAGACGCACACAGGCCAGGCTAACAACAGCTGGGTTGAAAACAATGTCTAGCAACGGCTCCTGCACTTAGCTAACAAATCACACACATATATACACCCCCCACACACACACACAGGCCAAGGAGAGATTGAGGTCAGAGAACTGTCCATGCAGTCATGCCAACAAAGTATTAAAGTTATGACCCTGCTCTCTCTTTAACTTTAACCGGATCAGATTCAGTTACCACTGTTGGATGTGACCTACCAAATGGACAGGACCCAAACACGATTAAGCCTCTTTCGCACTCCTTAGCTAAAAGCAATAAGGGAGTAATAACCAGCATGTTTTGCGTTTTCATGACATAAGCTAACTCCATTCATCTAATCTTCTACTCATGCCATCCTGTGTTAGCTGGGCAGACTCCTCCGATTGACCCAACCGCAGTGTTATCTGAATATAGACCCTTTATGATTTTATCCCCTCTAGATTTTTTTCTCAAATAACTGCTTTGTGAGTGTACTGAATGTAGCAGAAACTTTTCATTTGAACTGACGCTCAGACTAGTAAGGGAGGACATTTCCTTAGTAACCAGAATGTCACAGAGGGCAATTCAAAACCTGCTGTAAATCCTGTTACCTCCATTAAGATGTGATGAATGAAGAGATACCTGTGATTTCATTTACAAAAACATATGAATCTGATGAATCTGATCAATACCTTATCATTATTTTCCCCAATTCACTGCAACTTTTATTATTTGTATCAATTTTTAGAAAAAGCAATCTAAAAAAATGACTAAAAAGATCACATCAAATAAAATCTTAGATTTTTTTTCTTAATATAGGTCACAAACAAAAAGGAGTGTCTTCAGGCATAGCTAGCATATTGCTACATGCCACCATAATGATCCCATACTCTCTTTTAGCCGCTTGAGTTTTTATTAGTGAACAAGTGTCACTTTTGCCACTGTGCTGTGGAAATGACTGGAGTGAAAGTGGTGTGCAGTCATTGGTGGAAAACCTTCATAAGGTCGATCAGATGGGATGAACATCCACAACAGCCCAACATCAGAGAGGAAGCCTTGAGGTCGTCACTTTTTCTGGTCAAACAGGTGAGCGGATGATTTTTTTTTCTTTTCCTGGGCTCAGGATTTGCTCAAATTAATTCTACAACTTAAAATAGATGAAAAATCACAATTGTCTGCGTAACAGGGAGCTGTATGACCTTTTGCTGCAACGATGACTCACGTGAAACGATTCCAAAGTATCCCCATGTCTAAGGTGTGTGAAGTTAAACTTTAACTCATATGATTTATGCTTTAATCCTGTAATAACTGTGCAGTAATGTGTTTGCTACTTGCCGTGGCCTTACTTTGAAGGATGCACAATAACAGGAGAGATTGCTCTCCTGTTATTTTTAATTGAAGATGTTGCTTATTTTGTTCGTATGTAGCTTTAAAATGAAATGTGAAAAATTGTGATTAACTACTGATGCTGCAATTAACTTGATTCAAAATTCCACCACTAATACTATCAAATAAAAATCCGTTATTAAGAAAAACAAGTTATGATGTGAAGACTGACTTACTTCTGCGTTTTTAACTTTCTATAGCAAGTGGCTGTGCGGCATTTCAAAATTTTCATTTACTTATTTTAGAATCTCAAACATGATCACGGCACAAACTAATTTTGCAGCAGCACAAACGCAGCACAGTTGACTGGCTCCGCATTTAGTTAGATTTTTTTGTAAATGAGGACTGACTGGTTGACCTTTCATGACCTCTGGACACATTTACTAATGTTTTTTTTTTTAAATGATAGAAGCTCAAAGAAAAAAATCTGCTGCACAAACGCAACACAAAATGTTTCCTTTCATTTGAACAAAGTCGGAGGTCCAACTTATAGAAGACATTTTACTTTACTTATTTTGACTGATGCCAGACTCGGCATTCGATGCCAAGTCTGCCACACCTGGCATTGGCTTCATTGAAGTTACATTTTGAGATATTTGGTTGGTTGGTTCTGAAGCAAGCTGTCCGCCTGATTCTAGTCAATGAGGGGTTTATGTAAAGAGGAGGACTACGCATTTCTGGGAGCGTCAGGAAGCTCGACCAGAGGTTCACCAGAGGACCGGGGAGCTTTGGAGGAACACTGGAAAGACACAAAGGAGGCGAGGGTAAGAGAAACGACAGCCACCAATCAGGACATGAAATATCACCACCTCGACATTTCTGATGGTCCATGTTTGCGTGCATCAGGCCCGCCGGCTCTTGGAATGGGAGCAGCAGGAAAAAGAACGACTCAGAGCGATAGAAAACAGCAAGAAGGTTATCAAACACACACACACACACGAAACAAGTCTGTACATCTGTGAGAGCAAACAGTATTTATTTCCAAACTCTGGCTCAACGTGGCGGCTTCAGTTATTAAGTGAAATGAGCTCAACCTTGCCAGCTTGTTTGTCATCACCGGCATGATGAGAGACCACATACTTTGCCAAGACTCACACACAGGTTGCATGCAGCAGCCAAGCAGTAGTAACTGAAGCTGATGGGTGTAATGACAGATCACTCTGGCCGTCGGCGCAGTTAGCAGTTTGCCGGGTTCTCGAGAGGAAAGCAGAGCACTCAGGAGTTTGGATCGAAGCCCTTAACAGTTTCATCTGAAGCTTCCTGTTAATAACTGGTTTGTAAGGAGCTGATTGTCAGGACCAACAGAGGGAGCAATTTTTATTTTTGGAAAGTGACTTGAGTGAACTGGATCAGTTCTGTGACTCTAACTTACCCAAATTCACAACAGGAAATGGGTTTATTAACACAAGGTTAGTGAGGATTGATCCAGTTACTGCCTCACCAGGCATCATTTAATATTTTGGACTACAGATTGTAAAATAGTCCAGATGCTCATTTGGGGTGTTTTCGCCAACTGGGGACCAAAACTCCAACATTTGCTACATTTCCAGCTGGTACAGTTCCCTTTCACACTGCGCTGGGTTAAACAAACCAAACCATTTGAAAAACTTGTACCCTCCTCGCCTGAGGGGGCGCTGCACCAAAACCTCTGAAAAAGACATTGTGCACAACTTCCTTTTTCACAAAATGTGAACGAAAATGAAGTGGCATCAGATTTTAGTGGTTTTCTTTTGTCGCTGGCTAAAGACTACAAGCCATTTCTCCCGCCAGCGCGAAAACTTGAGCCTTTGTTTTGGTTGTATTTACTCAGAATGCCTGGTGCTGTGGTCCACTTCCTGCTTTTAGAGGAAGTCACTTGGCATTCACGCCAGAGTTCACCTCAACTGAAACAAGAATTAGGTTTTTAGGAGGACCAGAGTTTTTATTTTTGACCCTCATCAGAGTTTGCACGTTCACACCTCGTCAACAAACCGAACCTTCTAGACACATTAGGTAAAGTTTGGATAAACAGCACCAAAGCACTAACGATGATTTCTAGGTATTTACACTGTAACAACATTGGCCGCTCGCTTTCTATTGATTGTTGTAAGGAAGAAGGAGAAAGCACCACCACCCCTAACAGAGTGGTGCTCTGGGCAAAAGTCTTACATTTAAGCTGCAGAAACCTGCATTAAGCCAGAACTGTTTTAAAACTTCAACTAGAAAGCTGAAAGGAGGTCGTCAGGCTTTTTAAAGTGATTTATTATCAGACGTTTCTGAGGATCTGAGACCAGCCCAGGTCATACCTGGGTGATTTAACCAGTCGGCAAGAAGGAGCAGGCTGAACAAATCCTGCAGCGGAGTGAACTTGCAATTTCCCATCCAGGTCCACTTCATAGCTGCCGGTTAAATCAGATTAACTCCCATGGAAAGATAACTCTGGCCCACAGTCAAGTCTTATCAGTAGTTCACGCCTGCATAGACGAACACACACGAAGCAGCGGCAGGAACACATTTGGCACGTCAGGGGAAAAAAAGAAATCTGCGTGTTCGGCGTGTGGATTCAAACAAAATAACATACAGAGTTGCCACAACAGATGGTCACCCTCACGGATGTGGAATGTACACATACAGAAAAACAGCTGTGAAGGCCTCGTTTCTGACAGGAGTATGTAAAACCGGCGAGGGACCTGGCCTGCTGCTGCCATCAATGTTTCTGCTAGGGTCTCAAATTAAATAAAAAAACATTTACCCTCATAACAAGGTCAGTGTACTTTCTGTTAGACCCCCACCTAAACCTTTAGTCATGCACACGCTTTCTAATCGCAACAAATCTAAACCAGATTTGTACAGCCGCAAACTATTGGAACTTCAGGGTTTTGGCAAAACCTCAGACTCCCAAATGTAGACCTAATGTAGCTAGAAATGCACTTTTAAGGTTAATTTAATTCCGTAAATGCCCCAGTTGGAACCCAGCAAAAAGGTTTTATGTGTTATGCAAGATGATACTTTGAATTTATTTATTAATCCGCAGAAGTTGTAGCTTTTCCCTTTTCAGTTCTGAAGCTAAATCAACGTCACATACATGTACAGATTAGACAGGTTAGCATTATTACACATGGAGAATAAGTTCTACTGGCAGAAGTAGCTCTCAACTAAGTGCTTGAGGATGTGAAGGTTTGCCTGATTTCACCTCCTCCACATGTGTGTCAGCTAGCCTTCCGCCTTAATGTGACAGACGTTGAAGTAAATGTCTCCCTTGCTCACATCAACTTCCTCCAGCCTCTACAGCTGTTGAAACACCCGCGCACGCACACACACACCCCCACACACACACACACCCACACACCCCCCCACACACACACACAAGTACGCAGCATGACAGAAATGTTAATCTATGGCAGGCCAAGGTCATTTGGAGCAATCTCAACCGGCCATTTCACATGTATCCATGTCGGGTCCTTCTAGACCAGGGGTGCTCATACTTTTTGAGACCAAGATCTACTTTTTCTCTCACCGGCCGGCTGAGATCTACCTCATGACACGA
>CAEFZY010003377.1:0-10278 GCA_903066815.1 Brachyrhaphis roseni
TGAGTTTTCTGCTCCCAGACATCAGAACCAGCAAAGACTGCAGCACATGAATCTGCAGCAGGTTGTTAGGAGAGGTTCTATTTCATCCCTACTGACCGCCAGAGGTGGTGCTTCAAGCACTGGAATGATCATTCTTGCGCATGCGTAGGTCGAGTACTAATGCCTACAAAGTCACCTGTGACTCTATATAGTCACATGGCGCCCGGCATTCAATCCATTTTGTTCTTCGCGTGCGCAGGTGTGTGTGTGTGTGTGGGGGGGCAGCAGATTATTCCTTAGGGCTGGCGGTCAGTTGATTTACCCCAGGACAGCTCAGCTTCTGGGCTGCCCGTCTTCAATTCCGCCACTTTCCACCCGTCCCTGGCCGGGTCAGGATGACTGTGATCCGCGACCCGGTGAAGGTACAGGCACTGAACCAGGAAATCGGCTCCTTGCTGGCCAAAGGAGCTATAGTGCAACTGGACCTCCTGCTGGATCCAGGGGGCTTTTATTCCATATATTTTCTGGTTCTGAAGAAGACCGGGGTCTATGTCCAGTCTTGGACCTCAGGGGCCTGAATGTGTACTTGAAGGTTATGACTTTTCGTATGCTGACCACTAAGGAAGTATTGCAGGCGATTTCCCCGGGCGATTGGTTCACTTCCATGGATCTCAGGGATGCTTATTTTCATGCTCCAATCGCTCCGCCCTATTGGCGGTTTCTTCGTTTTGCTTTTCAAGGGAGGCACTTCCAGTTCAGGGTCCTCCTCTTTGGACTTTCACTGTCTCCCAGAGTGTTCACCCAATGCGTCACAGAGGCCCTCTCTCCTCTGCATCCGCTGTAGTGCCCTTGGGGCTGCTGTCATTGCGGTCCCTCCAGATGTGGTTGAACAGCTTGAATCTAGACTCCACAAGGAACACTCATCGTCTCAGAAGACTTTGGGTGGGGCCTCAGTGTCTTCAGTCTCTGTCCCAAAGGAGGGTGAGGTTGTTTATGACGATAGGGGTCCCGCTCGGTTCCCTCCCGTGTCGTCGGGAAGTTGTGTTTACGGATGCATCCTCCACGGGCTGGGGTTCAGCCTGGCGGGGTCAAATGGCACAAGGGACATGGTCCCAGCAGCGGAGCAGGGAACACATCAATGTCCTGGAATTACAGGCTGTGCTTCTGGCTCTTCGGAGCTTTCTTCCAGGCCTGCGGGGGAAGCATGTGCTGGTGAGGTCAGACAACACCACTGTGGTTTTTCACATCAACCACCAAAGGGGGACCAGGTTGAGGAAACTGTTGTGCTTGACTCAACGGCTTCTGACCTGGGCAGCTCCATGCTTGGCCAGCCTCAGAGCAGCCTACATCCCCGGGCCACAGAACATGCCAGCAGATTTTCTGTCCCGTCAGAAGCCGTTTCCAGGAGAGTGGAAGCTTCACCAAGCAGTTGTGGAGTGCATCTGGAAGGTTTTGGCAGGGCAGACGTGGACCTCTTTGCCTCAAAGGACGCATTTCACTGTCCTCTTTGGTTCTCCTTGGACAACAGAAGCCCTCTGGGCCACGATGCGCTGGCACACAACTGGCCCTGGACCCTCCTTTATGCCTTTCCACAATTCAGCCTACTTTTTCAGTCTCTCCTGAGGGTTCGTCAGGAGGGGCTGGTGGCTCCCTTCTGGTAAGCGAGGACTTGGTTTCCTCTACTGCACGAGCTCAGCTCTTGCTCGCCAATGCGTCTCCCCTCCAGGAGGGATCTTCTTTCCCAGATGGGGGGTCGGATTTTGCACCCCAAACCAGACCGGCTCCAGCTCTAGATTTGGCCCCTGCAAGCCCGGGGTCCACTTTCTCCAGATACACTGGGTCAGTAGGGCGTACAATGGCTAATGCATGGGCGCCATCCACGCGAGCTGTCTATGCTAACAAGTGGGCTGCCTTTACAACCTGGTGCCGTGACCCGGTGCAGTGTTCAGTCTCTGACATACTGACCTTCCTGAAGGCATTACTGGATCGGGGCGGTCTCCATCTACCTTAAAAATGTATGTGGCTGCCATTTTCTGTTGGCATATCGGGTTGAATGGTTGTTCAGTGGGCCGAGACAAGAATGTTGTACTGTTTTTGAGAGGTGCTCGGTGTTAGCACCTACCCAACCGCCCATTGGCACCGGCATGGGACCTTTCTCTGGTGCTTGAGCCTCTTCGGTCCCTCCCATTTGAGCCCTTGGCATCTGCGGTCCTCAAATGGCTCTCAATGTAGATGACATTCCTTTTGGCGATGGTTTCCGCAAAGCGTGTAGGGGAGTTGCAGGCTCTCTCGATAGCCAAGCCCTGCTGCTGGTGGAATCCTGATGGCTCAGGTGTTACACTGTGGCCTGATGTAGCGTTTATTCCTAAGGTGTCACTGGCAGCAGGCAGTACTCAGCCGCTCCATCTTGCCCGGTTTGCCACAGGTAGCTCCTCTGAACCACTGTGCCCTGTTCGTGCCCTTGAGGCATATATCAATGCCACGGTGTCCTTCCGAAATACGGATAGCCTTTTTGTTTGCTACGCTGGCTCACGGAAAGGTCAGGTACTTTCTAAGCAGCGACTTTCACACTGGGTGGTGGATTTGATCTCCAAGGCTTATGCCTTGCAGGATCAGAGACCGCCGGCAGGAGTGAAGTGCCACTTCACTCCTGTGGAGTGAGGATGTCGACCTCGTTTGCTTCCATGACTGGGGTGCCGTTGGATGTTATATGCCGTGCGGCCTCCTGGAAATCACCTAGTACCTTTACTCGGTTTTACAGGGTGAATATGGCTGCGCCCCATCCCCTTCAAGGAATTCAGGAGCAGCATACCCCTACGTCACATTGAGGTGGGTAGTGTGGTGGTTATCCCTTGGATGTTGCCGATTCCTCGTGACCTTGTTGATATAAGTCATCCAGTGCTTGAAGCACCGCCTCTGGCGGTCAGAAGGGATGAAATAGAACAAAAGTTACTAATGTAACTACGGTTCTATGAATCCCGGATGACCGCCAGAGTGCTTGGTCCCTCGGAATCCTTGCTTTTCGCGAGAAGGTGAGGGATTGAACGCCGGGTGCCATGTGACTATATAGAGTCACGTGGGTCCCCGGCAGGTCACAGGTGACTTTGTTGTCATTAGTACTCGACCTGCGCATGCGCAAGAATGATCATTCAGTGCTTGAAGCACTAAATGATCATTTCAGTAGGGATGAAATAGAACTGATCTACACAAGGAGGAGGCGATTAAGCCATTTCATTCCAGCGTTTTGTACCTGTGGCATATTTAAAAACTGCAGGACAGTGGCCCTTGAGGACTGGAGTTTGACACCGGATTTAAGTCTCTCATTCTCTCTCATTACTTGTCAGATCCTCACGTCTACTCCTGTCTGTTCTTTGTGTACTAAATCTACAAACACAGCTGCTGCCTCTGTCTCTCCGCTTTTGTGTCCAACTTCTCACCAACCAACATTATGAAACTTTTGACTAGAGGCTTTTGCCATGTTAGTGTGGCAAAGTCTAACATTACACTATTACTGTACGTTTGACTCTAATTTCCACAAATATCTGAGCTGCAGCAATTAAGTGTGATAAATATTTCAGCCCTTTAGAGTGTATTCAATTCCTCCACAGCGCCCCCTACAGGAATTAAAACTATCAGCCCCAAGCCATGCCTTAGGAAATTTTATACATAAACAATGCATTCAATACATTAGAAAATTATGGAAATTTATTTTAGTAACTTGGTTCAATAGTCAAGCCGAGTTAGAGATGGACTGATGTTTTGAAGCTGTTATTTCTTTTTATGATTTCTGGGTCACATCCTGCTGTATGTGTTGTCCGATTCAATCCAACTTGTATGTGAAATAGGCCAAGATTGTTGTGTTGCATCTTCATAAGCTTCCATTTCCTCCAGCAGTTCCGTGACGTCATGAGATGTGGCCACCTGTGAGTGATGTGAAAGGGCATCTGTGACTACAAGTTCTGTCCCCCGCCTTGGTATCTGAGATTGTACCGCATCATTCTCAATAAAAGTCTCTGCCATCTAAGTGGGACTGCAAGACACTCCTTTTCTATTTGAGCATATTGTTCCTCTGCATCTGAGCGTTTTGGAACAGAAGCTGACTGGTTTTAAGTGTCCCTTATAATCTTGGAGTACAACCTTTCAGTTTACTGAATGCTTCTTCTCCAGAGGTGTCCAATCACATCACCTTTAAGCAGATCACTGAGAGGTTTTGTGACCTCAGAAATTTTGGTAGGTATCTGCCCAAGTAGTGAATCATTCCAAGAATCCTCCTCAGATCAGAAACATTCTTTGGTGGTTTAGGTTCTGTGATTGCGTTCACTTTGGCCATTTCTGGCCTTATGCCATGTTCATCAATGTAATGTACAAGATAATAGAGTTGTTGCTAATGCAGGAGGCATTTGTCATGGCTTAACCTTAACCATGTTTCCTTAAGTCTGTCCAGTGTTTTTTGTAGTCTCGCCTCATATTGCTCTGGAGTGTCTGCATAGAATACTATATTGTCGATGCAGATAGCTACTCCTTCTTTCCCTTCCAAGAGCTTTGTCATCTCACACTCAAAGATTTCCAGGGCGCTGATAATACCAAATAGTAGCCTGTTGAAGTTGTATCTGCTGTTAATTTGTCACTCTCTGGGTCAAGTAGTACTTGCTAGAACCCATTTGCAGGATTTAACAGAGAAAATACTTTGGCACATGCCAGTTTGGGCAAAATGTCATCTATAGGTGGTAGGACATGCGGCTGCCTGTCTCTGATTTTTCTTCCAGCATTTTTTGTGCCAGCAGCAGTTTAGGTGTTAGAGATTTTGTCAGTTTTGCTCGTACAAATGACTCAAAGTCTTCTGGAGTGAAATGTTGAGAACACAAATGTAGGTCCTTCAGAAGTTGTTTTCGGCTTTGGTTCTTTCTGTTGAGTACAATGCTTGCCACTTTTGTATTTTGGGTGGCACTACTTTGTGAAGTGGAAGGTTACACGCTTATAAAACCAATAACCAATAAAGTTTTTCCTTGTTCTCTGTGTTCAGCCAGATCAGGGCAGTGTGGCTACCAGTTAAACTGAGAATTATGTCACCTGTCTGCTATGTACTTAATACGTAAGTTAATACTTCTGCAAAGATGCATAAACAAGTTACAGATTATGACGAAGAGTCCAGAGCTTCCTGTGAAATAAAAGGAGATCCCCTGCAGAAGAACCAACAGTCTTTTCTTTCATGTGGGAAGTGATCCAGATTCACCTCACTGTTTTTTTTTTGTTTTTTTTTTTACTACAGCCAACAGTGACACAGTGTGGCATTATTTAAAATTACACCAGTCAAATGCAATATGATAAAAAAAAAATCAAAACTGGGATAAAGTTAGTATGTTTATTCTGTAGATTCGAGTACAGAGCAGACCAGTCAACAACCCAGCAGATGAAAAAATGTTGACCTCCATGGGTGAAAATAGAACAAAAGATGTGCATTTTTTTAAAGTAATTATGAGTTTAGGCATATCACAAACAGCAGATGTTTAGTTAATAAGAAAATTACTAAAAATGTTCATATTTAGGCCAACATGTTTAACTAATCTTGGATCTCTTTAAGGCTGCTTCCACTTCCCTCAACACAAGACCCTGTTTTTGTTTCCATTGCATGCAGAAAAATGAACCTGAAACAACTTCAATTTTTTTGCACATGAATAAAAGTCTTGATAACATGGATTACCTTGTGTTGTATCTGCCTGTTTATGTTCATTGTTGGTCCAACCTACATAGAGAAATAAAAACCAGTGATACTGGACCTTTATAGTATGGCAACAAAACTTTCAGACATACAGTAATACTAATGATTATTTTAAATTCAAAGAATATTAAAACAAAAGTAATATTTTCATACTTTTCACAGTCTCCATGGCTGCTTCCACATCTGATCCAACACGAGACGTGATGGGACAGAAAACAATGATGTGTTTCATCTCCTTCATGCGTTTTTCCTTGAGTTTCATCATAACTTGTTCAAGCAAAACTTGATTTGTCCCAAAGGTTTTGCCTGTGGTGATTGTCTTAACCTGAATAATGTTAGGCAAACAAAAGAAAATAATCTTATAAAATGACACCAACAACTGGATTTCCATGAAATAAGTTACTGAGCTCCCCACACATCTGGGCCAAACCTGCTTGTTTACCTTAAGCCTCTTCATCTTGTTTTCCAAAGTTTCATCTTCACTTTTTTCTTGTGGATAAAATAAAGAATATAAAAGAACAAAAAAAGTGAGTTGGCATAAAAAATAACTCAATGTAAGTTTGATATTTATATGAGCTGAGATATTAACTCACTAAAGAAGTCATTCCCCATCTTGTGGCTTCCTATCACAAATAAACACACAATAATAATCATCAATCCATCCATCCATCCAGTTTGATGTTTTTGAAGTATCACAGGTTCATTGAATCATAATATGCACTACTTTATGTTAGCTATAACTTTGGATAGAAAATACTGGATACAAATGTTTGGAAAGAAAAACTAAATTATGGTACAGTACTTGAATTTATGATATCAGAATCTAATATGGATTCTTATCATCCTACTGACTCATCAGATGGTGTCAATGCAATACAAAAGTAACCAACAAATGTTTGTGTTGCCTGGTGGGCACAATGTTGCTATTGAGAGGTTGCCGCTCTTAGTGCAGGAGGTTATGGCTGTTGATCTGAAACTGTAAACATTAAGAAGACCATAGGAGAGACAGAAGATGTTTAAACAAGTGTGTATGAAGTGCATTATAAAATTGTTTACATTGATGCTGTGTTTCACTAAATCAACTCAAATATCTGACTTGTTAACCTGCACAGCCACTCAGCTGCAGACTGCTTTAAAGATCAAAAATAGCTCACAGGGGTTAAATCTACTTTTTTATGCTCAGCACCTCTGAGATGTAGATTTGTAGGGTGGAGAACAGGAACGGCACTAGACATGGATACATGAGAGGTCAGGTGGAAATGTAATGGGGGCATCATTATGTCTACACATTATGCTCCATGATATTTATTAACATTTTTGACTTGTGTTTTTCTTATAGTAGCAGTGGAAACTGCATAACTTTAACTTACTGACCATTATGCAGTTATACATCATAAACTAATTTGAACATAAAAACAATAACCTGAAAGTGAAAAAAAACCCACAAAAAATTCTCAAATAGGATTAGCAAACAGAATAAATAAAGCAGAAGTTCTTTTCCTTTTTCTTGTTAGAGACCATGCCTCTAAATCTTCTTTCTTACCACTCCCATTTTTCTACTTTCTCCTGGCATTACAGATGGCTCTGCCATGTTCAAATGTGGCACCAGGCAGGATTGAATGATCTTAAAGATGCATTGAATGTACGCTTTGATTAGCAACCTAGGATTGGCTGATGTGGTGTACAGTCATTTAAATCAGGGAAAGGTTTAAATGCATGAATATGTCACAACAATGTTTGTAACACCCTTATTTCTAAAACAATTTCTATAACATGGTTTAAATTAAAGTTGAGAAATTTTCTGATTCTTTGAAACATCAAATATGTATTCTACCTCTAAACCTAACACATTGGCTTCATGCAAGAGAGAACTGCAATTTTTTTATTTTACACAATTACCGCTGTTGCAAAATATACATGACGCTATCCAGACTTCTCAAAACATGCTATGTAGTTGCATTTTATTCAAGCTGCAGTACATAACTTTAATTAAAAAAAAATGTTTTCTCCATATTTGTTAAAGCTGTCACCATGTTGTGCCAGTTTGTTATGAGACAGATAATCTGTGAAAACAATCAATCTCCTCCACCTCTTCGCTGAGCTACTATTTCTGGCTAAAGAAATGCAATATTCTGGCCAAAAACAACCATTCAGAACCAGGAGGAGGGTCTTATCACTGTCAATCAACTTCATTCACTCACTGCCAAATGTGCTAATGTGGAGAAACAACTTATTGTTGCAAAAAAACAGTTTATCTGCTGTCATTGGTAGCTATGCTAGCTAAACTGAGCATTCACAACAGGTTATGCTAGCAACAGCATAGCACAGAGCGAGGGGGAGGGAGGATGAGCAGCACCACATGAGATTGTGATTGACAGCACTAAAACTCTCCTGTCTCTGATTGGTTGTTTCTAGAGAGAACTGGGAGAAAACAGATAAAACAGATTTTTCACAGATTACCTCTCATGCTATAATGTCACAACATAATGACAGTACTAATCAGTAATACTTTTATAACAAATTTATGTCAGATCATGATTTCTTGGTTGATGTCAAGTTGTCATTACAAAGACATTTTGAATAATGTCAACTTCGTATTAAAAGTGTCATGACTTACCGAATGACACTTTATGACAACAGTCATAAATATTCATGAAGACTTACTCATGTTCACGACAGGTGTTATTACATGTTTATGACGGAGTCATGACAGTCTTATTCACAACCCGTCAAATAAAGTGTTATCAAAACTTTTCACTACCATCCAATGTGGCTGGTGGAGAAAAATTCTAATTTCCACCCCTGACACCGGGTATTTAAAGCTCTAGGACAGCCTGATAAAGTCAAAGTCATAAGTTGTCTCTGCATCCAAACAATGTCTGTGTTTAGGGAAAATGGCGAGGGTTTCCCTAAACACAGTGCAACAACAACATGGGGAGAGGGGATGTAAAAGCGGTTTTATGTGACTTCAATATCAGATATTTTCTTCACAGACAGATCAATGTTGGAAAAAATATTGTTTACAATCACATTGTACATGGTAGCAGCCACAGTTTAACCTTTCAGATTATTTATATTCAAGGGAATGCCACAAATTTGAAAAAAGAAAAAGAAAAAAATCAAATCTTTCTTGATCAGCTACATTTCTTACATAAAGTCCTTCTCTTTTTAATCACAAAAAGTTAACACAGCCAACAGCGGCAGTAAGAAATGACTCCTACCTTTACTCTCGGTGCTGCAGCAGCTGGAAATAAGACTGACAGACGGCGCAGAATGATTGAGCAGAGAACGCTTTCACTTTCATTGTAGGACAAACCTACTTAACAAATATGTACAAACTTAAAATGAAGCTTTCAAAGTTTAAAAATATTAGAATGTGTAAATTCCATATATTATGTTGTACATTTTACTCAACTAACTAGATAATTTTGAGATACTGATTGACTTACATTTGGTTCTGTAATTTTAGTGAGTTAATCTAAGTATGTTGTAATTAGTTAAACAACACCCAAAGCTTAATTTTTTTAAACTAGAAATGACTCGTATAGAAATTAAACACTCAATTGAAAATGTTCCTGGCTTCTACTTGCAATTTGTTTCTCTGCTCAAATTTTGACAGAAAAATACAGAACAGTGATAGTTTGCTCACTTTTTCCAGTAAAACAAACACAATCATATACAAGGCGATAGTCATGTAGAGTAGAGTGATCATGGAAATTGGAGGACTTCAACAAGGATGATAAAAGCTAACGTTTGAAGCTATTTGTAGAATTTTTGTTTCACTTTTAGTTTGAATAGATTGTCTGATGTATAAGAAAATCCACTGGTTGACAAGTGTTGATTTCACTTGTTTATTTCTGCATAAAACAAAACATTCTGTTTAGTAAAAAAATTTCAAATGAACTTTATTCTCATCAACTTGTTTGTACTCATCTTAAGCAAATGGTCTGAACGTAATAAATAAAACATGCTTGATAATTAATTTGTGTCCATGCAAAAAAGTAAAGTATTTGAAAGTGATGAGGATTTTGGATTGAAAAAGGTTAAAATTCATGTTATGCCCATTTCTCCATTTCAAACAAAAAGAAAGTTTTGAACATTTGTACAACTGATTTTAGTGTTAAAAAATATTGATGACAGAATGCTTTTTTAAGTATTTAGGTTTATAGGTTAAGAATATATAGTTAAGATACTATCTAATCATAGCGTGTATTGTCCAGCGACAGCCTTAACATTTAAAGGATCAGGTTCAATATCTCTGTTACAGTGTGGGCAAACCTCATCAAGAACTACAGGAAATGTCTGAAATCTGGAATTGCAAACAAAAGTTTCTGTACCAAACATTAAGTTTTTCTTTTCCGATATGTGCTATGGAACAAAATGCTAATTCATTACTTAATCATACAATGTGATTTCTTGATATCTACCAAGACTCCGTCACTCACATTAAAGAGCACCTATTACAGATTACAGACTTCTGCATGCTTTGTAAGTGAGAACATTTGCAAAATCAGTAGTGTGGACAATACATATATATATATATATATACATATATATATATATATATATATATATATATA
>CAEFZY010003389.1:0-16745 GCA_903066815.1 Brachyrhaphis roseni
ATATATACATATATATGGCTTTTGTGTGCCATGGGAGAATTAACACCATTTGGTGACAATATCATGGAACTGCACATATATGTACAATACCCAGATGACTCAAGGTACCACATTCATCTGTTAAATATATGCTATGCCAGTGTAAATACCATGGAAATGTCCAGCCATTCTACTGTTCACGAGAGTTCTGTCTTGTTCATGTTCTTTTGTGTGGAAAGGTCAATCAACCACAGAGCAAAAGCACAAGACCTTGTGAAAATAGGGTTGCACACAAGGCTAAAGAAATTAATTTTCATCATACCACACACTCTGTGGTCTAATGATGGAAGAACTCAGTCATGATCTGTGTGTGTTTATCTGGTGATCTTCACAAAAGACATGCCATCATGAGGAATGTAGTAATATTGTAAAATCTCAAAATAAAGTGCATAAAATTGGTATTTGAAATGGACAGTGTAAATTCAAAGAGGCATTTTACCACAGAAACCCCATGAAAATCTTTGTTGACTGAGTTGAGAAGGTGTGTGATCAAGGCAGCCTACAACCTGCCTCGGTTTCACCAGTTCTATTCAAACCATTTCTATTGTTTTGTTATACTGTGGTATAAGAATGATTAAGGAGGAAAAAAAACATGTTTCAGCTCACTGGTGGAGAACTGCATTCATCACAGTGATAAATGCATTAAGGAATGTACTTATTTGAACACATTTCATAATTGTTTTCATAATTATTTTTCAAAAGCGAGGCAATAATTGTGTTGGGCGTACAATAAATAAAAACCTGTAAAATCAAGTGAAAAAGTGAATAATGAGGTCAAACTTTGGTATCACAAAAAAAATGAAAGTGGTTGAAGTGAATAAAACTGATGATGATCAAGAGTGTCAAGACTTGTTTGCAATTTTGAAAGACAACCAAAAACCACGTGTGCATCATTCTGCAGGCAGCAACAGGTTTTCATTTCCAAACTGAGAAAAAATATCCCTGACATGAAGCAGGGGTGGAGATGTTTAAGTTCATCAATACTGATCGTTGTGGGTATTTATAAGTGCCATCGTATTTTTTTCTCTGTTTTACTGTTTTGATCATAAGCTCACCCTTTTGGACATGATGACTTAAAAATCAGTTTAGAGTTTATTAGCAAATGATCACATTCCTACCATTTGTCCTGATAGTTTGGTGCTTGTTGGACAGTGTAGCCAAATTCATCAGAAGCTGGGCCGAGGAAAATCTTAGCTCCTGCGGTGCCAACATTGAAGGACTGCGATTGGCTAATCTTGTCAGCTGGTAGAAGAAACAGAGAAGGTTCCATTAAGACTTCTGAGACTCTTACGGTTCTTACAATGCCTTGCAAAATTATTCATAGCCCTTAAAATTGTTTGCACATTTTGTCACACTACAACCACAAACCTTAGTGCATTTTATTACTCAAGTGATGGAATTTGTGTAACAAATGGGAGGCATTTGCACTTAACATCTTTAATATCTGCAAATAAGATGCAGTGCAGATATTCACAGCTCAAGCTTGTGATTGAGACGTTCACCTCGCAGCAGAGTGTGTACCAAAACACACAGACAGCTACAATAGCAGGTTTGGGTCAAAGCATTTATATGTGTTAGAGTGGCCCTGTCCATCCATTCTGACTGAGAATGGCCGGCTCTGCAAAGCAGAATGGGCAAAATGACAGTCTCTACATGCAAAGATGAGAGAAATATCCTAAAAAGATTTGTGCAAAAGCAAAAGGTGAGCTGGACCAGCTGAATGCAATAAATAAATAAATAAATAAATATTATTTTAAAAAAAGACTTTTTTTTGTCTTTGCAACTATTCAGTAATTTGTATTGGCCTATCAGAAAAATGCAAATAAATACACAGATAACAGATTTTTAATAATTTTGCAATATACATATATATTGTCATAATCATGCCAACCCATATAGATTGCTTTCTGAATTGTGCTCTCTTAAGAGAGTTGCCATGCAAACCCACCACTTCCTCCTTGAGTCAAGTGAGGGTTATTGCTGCACAGTTTCAAAAAAATAACCAACACCTGCAGAGCCAGACTCAAAGACCAGGAAAAGAACACAGAAAAAGAAGCATCACATGGAGATTATTCATTTAATGAAGTGCTGCAGATATAACTGCAGTGCTTCACAGAATAATAATCAACAAAGGCTCCTAACACCCTCAGGTGGAAGCAGGTTGAGTCCTCCTGTTTTATCAGTGTCACAAGCCTAAACAGGCAGAGCTGCGCTCCCCTCTGCAATCACCAGGACCAGGAATGTGGACATTGAACTCGGGAAAATCTTCAGAAGCAGCAGCCCTGTCCTGCACGCCTGTTTTTACCTGCAGCGCACACCAGCCACATTCATTACGCAGACTCCAATACTTATTAATGTGCCTTTTTATTTTGTTTGAGTATTGGAAACAATGTGCTCATAGCGGAGGACAGTATCTGGCGGCATGTCTACGACTTATGAAGCAGTAGCACTTGCGAAAAACAGAAATAGTGGAACTTTTCGCCACGCGGATCACAAGTTGACCAACAAATATTAGAAGCTAAAATAAGACATTCATATTCAGTTAATGAATTTTACACTGACGTTCATCCGATGCGAACAAAGTTATTAGAGACAAAAAAAAAAAACTGCCATCAATTTCATTATAATTAAAACTCAAATCCTTAGAAAACGATAAAAAAAAAAATAAATAAATATTTACTTCTTGTAATCCCATGCAAATTATGGGACCTCGACAATACGATGCTTAAAAAGTAAAAAGTTTAATGTCGAAGAAAAAAAACAACAACATGATTTATACTTACAGATAACTATTATAACAAAGAAGATTTTCCTCCAGACGTGATCCATCCCGATCATTGTTACATGTGTGTATGGTGATCAAACAATGTCTCCGAGCGCGTCAAAGGCTGGGCTCCACAGCGGTGACGAACCGGATATGTTTGCCTTATAAGGACTCGAGGCTTTTTTCTGACCTGCAGACACAAACTTCGCAATAGTTATTTCTGAGGAAAAGGTTACTCATTCAGCATTAAAGAGCAGAGTGGGAAGTTACAGGTGAATTAAACAATAATGTTTAACATTGTTTTATTCATTACTAAAGTGTGTGTTGTAAATTAGATAGTAAGAAAAATTGTTCTTATTGGACCAAACTTCACACTTCTTATAAATTACAGCCTTTTACCAGTCTCTGTCAGTATGGGAACTTGATCAATAATTATTTGATTGATGCTCTGCTTACTGTTTTTTTTTTTCTTTTTTTTTTTTTTTATCTGCCTCACTCGTAATTTTGAAGTATGCTTAAAGGGGTTTCTTGTACAGAATCTGTTACGTGTCACAGCTCTCAGTGAGATAAAGATCTGCATTTTTATTTTCACCAGAACTTTCCATTTATTGCTGTGTTAGCCAGTTCTTTGTGATTAGATTGATATTTTTGGGGGGATCATGGTCATGTTGCAGATATCAGTTCTGGTTCAGCTTCAGGTGTGAGATAGCAGTAGCTCTATTAAACAGGCATTTAAGTAACATGCAGTGATGTAGAGTGTCATGCTGTGAGAAAGACCAACAATTATTTCCCTCTCGCTGGAAAAACAACTGATGTAAGACCTTTCATTAAACTAAAGCTGGGGCGGTGAAATTTAACTCTCAATTAGTGGTGCCAGTTCAAAATAATAATTTGGAAAGAACTCTAACTGGACTTGTTGCTCAACAGACACAGTCAGCAAAGCATGTTGTATAACATACCAGTGGCTTGTGTGTTAGCAACTTAGATTAGATAGATGAGATAAGATTTATAGATGACTCTTTGGCAATAGTTTTAACATCATTTGTAATAAATTCTTTGCAGATTTCACACATAATTACCAGTAAAGCAACACTGGAGGATTCAACATAGATTCTGAAAGCGGTTTTAGTGTTTTTTCTGTGGGCTTCTTAGGAAGTGTCAAAAATAGCCTCCATGACATCACCATGGCTTCAGACATTACACAGAAAGAGTTCATTGTAATCTATGCTTGTGGAATTTGATGCCAGCAAGGGACAAATGAAGAATTGTGGTGGGAAGTGTTTAGAAAAAAACACAGATACTACATGGTTGTGTAATATTCAGAGGTGAGTTGTCTTTCATGGGCTATGAATCCTTTTGAAAGGTGCGGCATTTTATGAGGTAACATTAATAAACCAGGAGAATTTAAACTAGTCTTGAAACAATGAGTTTGCGCCTTTTTACTTTGACATAGCAAGGAAATTGAGTCCTTGCATTTCATCATTCAAATAGCAGATGAACTCATAGCATGACATCTAAAGGTCTGTCTTATTGCTACTTTAATTGTCTGTCAAATTTAATAACATTTGCTCCACTCTCCCAAACTCTGACTGCTGCCAATTGACTTCTAGTCTAACAGTCTTGGAGCTTTTTACTTGGCATTGTCTTTGAGGTCAGTGAAGCGACTGCTGAAAAACTAAAAAGATTACAACATCATTTTCCAACCCCGCCCTTTCAAGAAGGCCACATCAAATCACAGATTGCAGATATTTTAGTGGATTTATAAGCTTCTAGAGGCTTTTCACTCTAGAAGCTTTCAAAGACTTTCTTTGGACATTTAAGAGGATTTGTGAACATTCATTAATTTATTCACCCGCCGGCTGCTTTGCTGAATTAATAACAGACTAATTTTAATCTATCCATCTATTATCTCTTTCTGCTTATCCTTGCAGGGTTGTGGGGGGGACTGGTGCCTATCTCTAGCGGTCATTGGGCAAGAGGAAGGGTTCACCCTGGACAGGTGACCAGTCCATCACAGCACAACATAGACAACCATCCACACTCACATTTCAGGACAATTTAGAGAGAGCAATTAACCTAACAGTTATGTTTTTGGACTGTAGGAGAAAGTTAGAGTTTGCAAACTACACAGGTTCAAGTCCAATGCTGGGATATGAACCCATGAACTTCTTACTGCAAGGCAACAGTGGTACCAACTGTTCAACTTTGAGGGTAAATGTTTATTCCTTCCCCTGACAATTTTGATGAAATTAATATTTTTTATTTCAATCAATGACATAAAGATCTAATTTTAACTTAATATTTAATGCATTTTTCTTAATAATTGTTGATGTTCTGTGTTTATAATCAAAAATGAAACTGTCAGCAAGAAATTGTTAGAATGAGAGAAAAAATACAAAATCAGAAGGGGTTCAAATACTTATTTCTTCCTGCTGTATATTACCAGCACATTGCAACAGCACTGACACTGAAGTTTTAATACATTGTGAACTGAAGTTGTTTCTGCTGCATTTCACTTTTAGTCATGATTCAGACTGAGGATATGAATCATGATAAAATCTCTGTACAGTTAGAAAGCTGAGCAATCTGAATCCCCCACTTTAAAAACACACAGCAGGATAGCAGACAAAAATAGAGAAGAACAATTTTCTGTCTATCAGAAATAAAATCCAAGGGAGGATCAGACACAGAATTAAGCAGTTCTCTATATCAGGAATGAGAAGATGAAAGAAACATGTAAACAAATACCAAAATGTAAGGACAGTGTTGCCTAAGAAGAGCAAAACAGAATATAATAATATCTTTTACATAGATTTTTAATTGGTTTTATAATACAAAAATATACATTGCACAAGTCTGTGACATGGACTCTGTGAATTCCTATTAAAACTGGACATTTAACTGAGCCAAAAATTATGTAATGTACAATTAACTATATTAATGTATACATAAAAATCTGCAAAACCCTGTTTAAATAAATGCAAACTAGAAATTAAATTCAGCTTTACACATTTAAAGCGGAATGGTGCTTTAAGCACCTTTAGCTTAAAGTTTATATGAAAAGGCATTACAAAAGTTTAAAGCAATGTAATCTTACAAAGTTGTCAATAAGGATTGGACATGACACAAATATTTTTTTATTTTAGATAATTTTCTTCCAACCAGTTTTTTTTCTGATAGAAAATGAAACAAAAGATAACAAAATCATGTAATTTTATGATATGATCAATATTACATCAATATTATTTTTGGGCTTCACTTTATGGCACCATAAAGACAACAATAGGAGAAAATATGGGACAACAGGGGCATTAGAAAAGCAAGATTGGATATTTTTCCAAACTTGATGAAAAAATGAGACTGAAAATGATCAGAGAAGCTGCCAAGAGGCTGTTAGAAAAAGTGGAGGAGAAGCAAGAACTGGTTAGAAATTCATTGAGGCTGATGAGTGATGGGTGTAGTTTTGCTTCACTGTGTAAAATAAAGAATGGAGAGCAATTAGTTGTAATTACTTGCTAATAAGAACTCATAAAATGTCATTGGTCCAAGTCCAACTATTACTTAATTCTGAAGACCCCTCCTCCCCTCTACTCTGTTTTTTATATATTTTTTTCAGTTGTGACTCACATGTTAGTCATTGACTGAACAGAAGACCTTGAGCTTTCCAAAAGGAGTAAGTCCTCGTGTTTGTGTGGAAGTGTAGCAAAGCAGTTCCTGGAAAAGGCTGAGGTGATTTTTTGAATCGTATGTTGACAAACTGACTCACCTTTCCCTAAAAACACACAAATTCAACAGTGAGGTAAATCTCTCTTCTTTCAGAAGGATCCACATTGCTTAAACTGAAATACTACTTCCTACAGCAGCACCATTGTTTAGGGCTGTTTCCTTGAATCATGTAGAACAATCTGAGGAAGAATCTTAGAAAGAATGCTGAAAGAGATTAGGCTGGAAACTTTGTTCTCACTTGCCACTTGAATGTCATCAAAAATCCCCTCTGAGGAGGAACCAAAATAACTTCATGTTGGTCAGGATGTTTGGAGACCTTAAAAAACCCACTTCCTTATGTAATTCAAATTAAACCTTATTCACCTGTTATTAGCCACTGACAGCATATTGTCTTGCATGGTTAATGTTTTTGAATCTACAGTCCCTGACAAAAGTGAATGCCTTTTTCTCATTTTGTTACAATACAACCACAAACATCAGTGTATTTTAAGATATTTGGTTTTCAAGATGTTTGAAAACCAAATTGTAAAACACACACTTTTCAGATTATGTATAATCTGAAAATTGTGGCCTTCACCTATATTTAATCCCCACAAGGAAATACTTGGAGGAGCCAACTTTTGCCTTGTCTTTTGGGTATTTGTTTACGGGCATCTACAGACTGATTGCTTTTCCTATTCACCTTTAAAAATCAAGTCACAGAAGTCAGTTTGGATGAATTATGCAAACAACCATTTTCAATGACTCTTTGTCTCATTGGTGGGCAGACTCGGGTCTTTTGCCACCTCTAATGGTTTTCTTTCAGGATTTTCCCGTATGTAGCTGCATTAATAGTCCTATCAGCTCTGATCAACTTTTCTGTTGCTGTTGAAGAAAAGTATCCCACAAAATAATGGACCATGCGTCAACAAGGAGAATGTTTAAGCAGAAGGAAAGTACTAGCTTTCTATCAGATACATTGTTTTTGTGTCCCAAAATATTTAATTTTGGTCTCATCTGGGTTTTAACAGTGCTCCATGAAATATCCAGAGCTTTTTTCTTTCTTTTTTTTTTTTTTTTACATTACTTTGAACTATTCATAATTTCATCTTCACAATGCTGTTTTTTCTCTAATGTTCTCTAAAAAACACCTGCTGCCTTCACAAAACAGCTGCATTTATGCTTAGATTAAAAACCATGCAGGAGAAATTGATTTACTAATGGAACGAGTACCAAAGACAGTTGGTTGCAGTGAGTTTATTTTGCTGTAGAGCGGGTTTCTTGTGAAAATTGTGTATTCTTTTAATTTCACTCCACAATAATTCAGTTGTTTGTATAGTTGTATCAGATGGAAGCCCAATACAAGGCATTAGAGTTAGATGTGTAAATGTGTAAAATGTTCAACATGTAGAAGGATGTGCTCCTTCTTCAACCCTGCACAGACTAAGAGGATATGAAAAATAGGTGGTTTGATGGTTGGCAGGATAGCTGGCAAGTTTCAGACGTTTCCAGTCTTAATATGAAAAATTTAAAAATAATTAAAAAAACAGAACCATCTTATTTAAAAAAACATCACTATCTTCTGTTTTTTATATACTGTTCAACTTCTAGTTCTACTAGAACTTTTTTAACCTAATGGGTGCAGTGTTTAACTGACCAAAATGTAAAGGTTCAGAACAAAGCGAGAGAAATATCACAACGCAGACAAATGCAGAGGTGGAGTTTATGATGGTACATTTTTGTCACCTCTTTTTTTATCCCCTGCAACACTTACAGCACATGTGTGAAAAAAAGCTCAGATATTTTAAACTCACACTATTGAACCAAAACTAGATGAAGATTAGCTTATTTGGAAATGTTTTAAAGGAATGTTCTCTCAGGAAGGCATTTCTGTTTTGCTGTACACTGTGAAGAAATGAATGGAGATGCACAGGAACACAACACACACACAGACCCTCCCCCGCACACACACACACACACAGCTAATCCCTCTTTTACTCCGATGTGCTGAGCATTGAGAATCTACGCCTGTTGTTTATCCCGTTGGTATCTCTTTTTTTTTTTCGTTAGCCTCAGCATCACATGCAGCAGCCATGACGTTTCACAATTCTCCAGCTGCACAGACAGTGTAGTAATGAGCAGAGTTACATTCAGTTTAAGTTTGTGGTTTCTATTTAAATGCACAGTGTATTTATTTTCTAAAGAAACCAAAGAAACAAATGTTGCAAATGCTGTGCTGATGCTTTAATTTTGGCCAGTTATCCATTTACAACTGTGCTTTGTAGATTTTGATGTCAGGAGTGTGAGGAGAGTTTCCTCCACAGCAGGTAGTTTGTATGAACTCACATGTAACTCCCCTTTGGTTCTGTTTTACTCTTTAGAATAAGAACGTCTCTATAAAACACTGCAGCACAACAGTGAGCCCTATTTGCTCTGTGGTTTAGACAAACTACAACTGCATGTTGGCTTAAGAAGTGAAGACAGACATGGGGATGAGGGTTCCAGAAAAACTGTAACAACTGACAGATGTGCGCATTTAAATTTAATCCATTTTATTTTACCTTACAGTAAATCAGTATCGACAAGATAGATTTAAAATGCAAAAGAAAAAAAGACATTGATTAAACTTTATGCCAAATGTGAACATTTCACCATTAGCAATGCTTAGAAATTGGTTTCGAAAGCAACAAAAAAGACTCCCCCGCGTTTGCAGAACTGGACCTCACCGCCACGCTGAGGTCACTGACGGTGGAAACCATTCTGTTTTTTTCCACTTATATGGAAGAGTACCAACGACACAGTGTGAAAACCTTCCAGTCTGCATGTCTCCTTCTATATGGAACCACGTTGGCTCATGAGCTGTTATGCAATTTCTTTTCTTTATTAAAAGAGAATGCATTCCTTTGTCTCTGCATTGGTTTATGTTTGGAAAGTTGTCATGTTGGCATAGAGGCCTTGAAGATTTTTAGTGGTCGGCTTTACTGAGAGGAAGATTAGAATAACATTCTTCTTAACTCAACAACAAGCCACAAGAATTCTCTTGTAAGAGAGCTATGCTGTGCTTTGAACTTCTAAACACCAAAAATATATTGGGCTCCATCTATAAGCATAAATGAGAGCTTTTAATTTTTGTACTTTTATTGGTTTATATGTCAATTTGGTGCTGGTGCAAGAGATTGATTCTGGATTTTTAGTGTTTTATTTGTTATTTTTCAGAGTGGACTGATTGCATCACCAGCATTGGTGGACAAGTTTGGAATTATTGTGGATTTTCTTTAATCCATATAAAGTGAAAATTAAATATACAGCTTCAAGCACATTGCCTGTCCAAAAGCTAAATCAGCACCTGGATTTGACAAAGCAAATAGGTAATGACATTACACCTGCCATGTGGTGGTTCCTGGATTTGGTTGACACTTGAACAGAACTTGGTCTTCCAACAGGACAATAATCCCAAACATACTGTCACAGTTTGGCTCCGTGCCAGTGGGAAAACAAGACAGGTCAGATGTTAGATTTTATTGTAAGGAAGAATAAATAAATAAATCATGTTGATTTGAATGTTCATCGTCAGACTATTCTTTATGTCAGCAGTAGGTGTTTGTGTCTGAAGGTAGGTATCAGTGACAATCAAAGGCAAAGATGACCAAAAAGCTGGAGCCGTTTCCTCTGGAGGAGAAAAACAAGAGCATGATTTGAAAGATTTAATCACTTCTGAGAAAGACTAGACAGGTGTTCCAACATGCCCAAATGTGCAGCTTTCCTTAAACCCAGCACAGCTCCAGAGGGACTTGTGTTAACTGGGACTGATTGAAAAAAAGGCCAATGTTAACATTTTGGAATGGCCCCATCCACTGCCCTGTTATAAATGTACAAACTGTGCTTAAAACTTATGTTCCTGACAGGAAAAAAACCAATTGAAATAAACTTACACCTTGCATAATATGCAGAGAACATACATGATTTTGAAAGCAGGAGTACCCAGAGAGACCCCATGCATGGACAAACATAATGTTTGGAATGTTTGACCTGATCAAACATTATAAATAATCGCTTAGAGAGAAGGTCACTAATTTTTGTTACCAACAGGTGGCAGTGTTTGACTAGAACAAAGAAATAGGTGCAGTTGAAAGCTTGAAATGTAAACATGCACATTTTCAAAAGTGTTTAAAATTTGTTTTTACTGTCTCAAACCAAAAATGTTTTAAGATTCAGCCATGAATGAATAAATATTACACATTCTACTGCTGTATGTTTTTATTCTGGAAGTCATGTTTAGGCAGATCTGGCACACTTTCTTTTAAATCTGTATTTCACCAGAAAGACCTTTGCCAAGGTAGTCATCATATAAATCTGAACTTTATAGCTCAAGACACTTTGATCTACCTTTCAAATGACTAAAAATAAAGTAATTAAGAAGAAGACAACAGCCCACATTATAAAGAATTTATTGCAAGCAAACATTACTATAAATAATATGTACAAACTATAAAACAACATTCGTTTACATGTTGTATGGATTGCTGGTAAACAGTCTTTCAGTCTTGAGCTGACCAAGAATTTGGGCCACATTGCCAAAACGTGCAGGATGTGTACATATTTGACCAGATATTCAGGAAACCAACTATTTAAAATGAACAGCATTCTGAAAACTTTGGATAATTTCTTACGGGTTTTCCTAAGGTTTAACTTTGAAAAGTATTTAAAAGAAAAGAAAATTGTAAATGGGGTTCTATGTGAAACAACTTTTACATATTTGTAGCTGCTACAAACATATAGAACTGTTCATAAAGATCTGGGTGTGATTCAAGAGAACGTCAGCCAGATAAACACATGAAAATATTTAATATTGGCAACTTTACGATGCACCACATCGCAACAGTGGAGATAAAGGCTGCATTGTCTTTGTACTTTATGTGGATATGCAATAAAACATCTGCCTCATCCATCAATAGTGCATTTTTAAACAAGGAGAATGGATTACCGTATGATGTGTGGCAATAATTAGTATTTAAGAAAATACGAACATATTTTAAAAAAAACCCAAATCTTTCATTCAAGTCTTAACTCTAAAAAAGTCCACAGCACACTATTTCCTCTTGGCATTTGGTTAAAAAGAAAAGTAGCTCCGGGAAGAAATTCCAAACAGCAAAACAAAAATAAGAGAAGAAGTAGTCAACATTTTGAACAGCTATCCGACTGATTGTCCCACTTTCTAATGAATGCAGACTGAAGGAAATTTCAGAAGTGCAACTATAAACAGCTCTTTGTTAAAAAGTGGTTTGTTCGCAGGGAAATAAAGATGTGAGCTTATCCTGATGTTAGTATCCTTTGCTTTTCAACATTCTTGCAACGCAATTTGGAAGAGTACAGTATAATCCTTGTTAAATGTCATTGACAACCCTAGTCGTGTCATTGCTGCCGTTTCATCTCGGACTCTAAACAAAAATTCTCATACGCTTCTTCGATCTCTGGATCCATCTCGTCCTCGATGTCGAACCTAAAAAAATAATAAATCAATTAAAAACACACCAATTCCAAAATTTTTCTTTTTAACTGTTTTGTTACTAAAAAGTAAGTATTTGAGCAAACAGGGTCACAGACACAGTTTTGGGAGGGGGAATGGCAGCGACTAAAGCCCTTTGACACTCAGCTGCTGACTAAACTGGATCTGAGACCGGATAGACTCTGCTGCATTGTGGGTCACTTTGAAACAATTGCCAAGCTCAGGGGCCCACAGGTTTACAGTCGGTCATGTGACTTCATGTGTCTGGTGATGTTACCTCACAGTCACATGACCAAAGATGAACAAGCAGGATGAAACCTTTAGGGTGGTATTTGAATAGAGCAGTTACCTGTGCTGAAAATATTGAAACACGCTGAAGAGGAATGAAGCAACAATGTGTGAACTGATGAAAGGAACATTGTGTTCTTTCGTTCCAGGGTGCTGAAAACTGTTTACCAGACGACTCCTAAGAACCAGTACACTAAACAAACCTGCACCAGAACAGCATCTTGGTCTGATACAAGCTGGTTGATTTCTACAAAAGTGCGGCTTCTCTGAAATTTGCTAAAGAACATTTATCCAAACAACAGTAAGTTTGTATCTATCTGAGACTGTATATCTGATTTTGACCCTCTGCTGACCTGAGGGGGAAGTTATATATTGTAAGTCTATTTTAAATGCAGAAAGAATCAACTAAATGATCAGAATCAGAAAGTGAGCATAGCATTCATCCTCACAAGCATATGTAAACTTCTGTGTGACCAAACCAACTAGCTTAAAGGATCTTCTTTATAGTAATAGAAGTTACTTACTCTTCTTCATTGCCATTTTCACCATCAGCATCATGGAAGTAGTCTTGCCTCTCCAGGAGCTCTTGATATTTTTCAGCGTATTCTGTGAAAACCGACAGAGTGACTTTTAGGCACAACAGACTGAGACAGATGTGTGACTGTGCTACAGCAAAGTGAGCAGAAGAGAAGAGCCAAGCTGAGTCCAATTTATTGTTTATTAGTAATAATAAATACACCTAGAATAAAAATGCTCAATTCACTTAAAAAAATAAGAACTATTATTGTCCAAATGAGAACTTACAAGTCTAATCATTTGGGTTTGGTAGCGATCAGTGTTGCTCAGTACCAAAATCAACAGCAGGGTTGCCGTACAAATTTTATTGCAAAATTCTTATAACACTTAAATTTGCATAGTCCTCATCCATTTTTAGCAAAACGATTAAAATGCAGAATTTAAGGAAGGACTAACAATACTTTATGTATATTATATAATAATATACTGTATTATTATTTCCTTAATAATATAATAAACATTTATCCATGATTATTTTACCAGTATATGATCCTGTTGACTGTGTGGCTTCATAGTCAGTAACTCAACCAAGCAACCAAAGTTTGGACGTTAAAGATTTGGTACGGTTAAAGAAAAGGCCAACTTTTAAGTGTCATTAGTAATAAACTGCTTTTGAAGCAACTTATTTAATTTGCAATTCAGCGTTTTCATCTTTAACTGAAAGAGGGAAAAAAAAATCTGGTAATGCAACTTTTTAAAATCATATATGTCCACTCCTAGCAAAGTGTTTGCAGTAAATGTCTGAGACTGCAAAATATTAGGAAAGCAGTTATGATGTTTGTCTTTCCTTTTCTCCTTTCCTTCTCATTTTTGCTTCCATCACTCTGTGACCTTTGGCATTTTGTGCAACAGCACAAATGCTGATTGTTTTAGTTAGATCGCACCCGCCAGTTCTGCTTCAAACAACTAAAGGTCAGAAAATTAAATATTAAAAGCAAAAAAAATAAAAATGTATAAGTAAATGTCTGGTTTAATTGTATTATTGAATTGTGTTCCAATTTCTTATTTAACATGTTTATTGTATCCCTCCCATGTATTGTATTTATTATAGATATTTGTAAAGCACTTTGAGGATCAGGAGTTATTGGACATAGTTAAACTTGACCTTAAACGTTTAACCTTACACCATTTATGAGACTTACTATGTCTATATTAGCAAACCATAAAACATTTAATTAGTTTTGGTGTTTTGATTATAATCGGTTAGCATATTTTGAGAACTGATCCATACACTCACCGGGATCTGCTGCTGTAAATGGTGTTCCGTCCTCAGTGTAGAAGGTAGGTTCATTCTGAAGAGCAAAAAACAAAACACTTAATCGAAAAGAACAACCGAGGAAGAGGCATATGAAGATGTAGAACTTCAACTAAATCACCCAGTCTGAAACTGGAAAGCCTGATTTTTTTTCCGGTCAGTAAACACCTCATTCCTAACCTATCAAGTTGCTGACAAAAAAACACTCTTTGGTGTGGTCTCTATTACTAAAGAAAGAAGACTCAAAGATAGATAGTTTTGGTTTCACTGTTTAATAAAAAAAAAAGTCAGATGAAACAAAAATGTGTGAGGCTATTTAAAAGCAGCCTGTATTTTTTTTTATTTGTTAATTTTTCTTTTACAGAAGTCATGTTGGATGTTCATTTCAGCTGTCAAAATAGAAAACGGAGCCTTCAGCAGATAACAGGAAGGCTGAATGCAGTAAAGCACAGTTATATGTTAAGTTTTTCATCTCTGTCATGGAATGTGATGGATTTTGAATATGCTGGTAACCTTTTGGTAAACTCGGTGAAATATGTTCAAAACCCTGTTTTATAGCAATCACGCTCTCTCTCTCGCTCTCTCTCAGTGTGTTGTTGCTTCTTGTCTTTGTATAAATATTTAATTATCACTCACAGAAGGAAGACCAGAAAAAAAAGCTACTTATTCTGATAAAAATCAGCATCAGCAGCTTAGCGGGTTTACAAACACCGGAGATTGTCCACAAATCAAATAAACAATAAAAGCCGATATTGACGTTAAGTCTTGACACTGACCATGAAGTAGTTGGGGTCGTTGTCTGGTGTGGCGTTACTGGCAGCGGCAGCAGAAGAGACTCTGCCCCAGTCACTGGATCGCAGCTCCACTAATTTCAGGAGCATCTGTCTCACGTCCCTGAGGAAAACCAGTTAAACGCTTTTACTGAAGACCCTCAGAGCACCGTCTTCCTGCATTGCTGAACTTTTCACAGCTGCTAACTGATGCCCAGCTTCTTACAGACATGTGCTCTTTAAAAACAAATATGGAACTGAGATTACCTAAAAAAAGAATTCATCAAACAAATTGTTCTTTCAAAGATTTTGGATTAGGTGGTATTCAACCATCAGTTGCAGGTTTATTGGTAGATTTAACTACATAACTTTCAAAGATTAATAAAAGTCTTTGAGGTACAGGTAACATACACACCTGCTGCATGTAGCGTCCAAGAGAATAGTCTCGATTCTTTGGACCAGTTCTTCCATGTGTGGTTTCCCGCTCTTTTTCCAGGCGTCATCCAGGATTGAACCCGTCAACTAAAAAGAAAAACATGCTTATCTCCCTTTGAAGAGCCACATGTAACACTAAAAACACTTTTACTAAACAAAAATCTCCAAAACATGTCGAAGATAATTCTGAAACCTTTAGCAGCTTGACGGCACAGATGAGATTTGCGTCGACAGGATGTGAAAGCAGACTTTCCAGCAGGTTTTTAAGAGCCGAAAGGAGAATATCTGCTCTGTTCGGAGCTTCTTTTCCACTTTTTATCTAAACAAGAAACATCATTAAAAAGGCACAATTCTAATGACAATGACATTTAAAATAGAAATGTAAATACAGCGAAGCAAAAGAAGTATGCTCCTACCTCCAAATTTAGATACAACTCCCCCAGAAATAACACAAAGGAGTGAAATTTCTTCTGAGCCTCCGGACTTCCTCGTATGGCTACATTTCTTTGTTCGTACTCCGTTTGACATCTACAACAGAAAAACAAAAAAATATCTATGTTAATGATATAAACAATTATATATTATACATTTATATTTTGCTGTTTATTATTTCTAATCAAAGCATCTCCCCCGTCTTTTTGTAATATTAGAGATATAAAAAAACGACATATCCTGATTTAATTTCAAGATGACATCTAGATTCAGCTTGGGCAATGTAAAAACAGAAGCATATTTACCGTTGCAAAAGCAATCGACGAAAGTTTCCACTTTGTGGGCTGAGGGCGAGGTGATGGGACAGGTAATTACAAAGCCTGGCGCCAGTGTAGGAGAAGTTTGGGATGGCAGTAGACTGAGATAAAGAGACAAAAACTGGGTCAGTTACACCAAATACATCCGTATCAATATCTTAACAGAGAAGCCGAATCTGTAAACATGTATCTCGATTATGAAAAAAACTGAAGAAAACGGAATATTGCCAAACCTGCGTAAAGATCAGCTCCACCAATTCCTTCAGCAGGTCTTCTGTAGTGACCCAGGAATTAAGCATACTGGTGATCTCTTCAACGTCGGACTCGAAGGAGCCAGGAGAGGAGCTCAGGTGAGCAAGGAAATCTGTGACTGTATCAGCCAATGAGGAGTCGCTGTAGTAGCTTCCACTGTAGCTTTCATTGTCGTCATAAAACCCCAGCTCCTAAACAAAAAACAAATAGATTAATTAAGAAATATAAAAAATGTTAACACCAGGAGTAATAAGCAGTAGCAAGTCCAAACAATATATTTATTTCAAATGTATGAAGTACAAATTAACAAAAATTGAAACTTGTTCAAAACAATTCAATAAAAAATATTCAAACCATTAATATCAAACCAATTATCCATACACACACACACACACACACATATATA
>CAEFZY010003394.1:0-21880 GCA_903066815.1 Brachyrhaphis roseni
CTAGCTGAGTAATGCTAGTTCCGATTGGCTAGCTGAGTAATGCTAGTTCCGATTGGCTAGCTGAGTAATGCTAGTTCTGATTGGCTAGCTGAGTAATGCTAGTTCTGATTGGTTGGTTCTGACTGAGCTGAGTAAATCTTCAGAACACAGAGAGGAGACAGGAGATCGATTATCTTTTTCATAAATTATCTGACTTATGTTAGGACAGCGAAAGTTTTAATACATATGTAAAATATTTTGTCTGTAAATGTAAGTTTTAATCAGTCGTTTATTTTTTATAGAATATTTCGCAGCAGCTCAAAGTTCTTTACTTTATAAAAACATCAAAATAAAACGTCCTAGAAGCATCATACAGTCGACGATTTTGGAACAAACTTTACATTTTGTCATCATTAAAACCATCAATACATCAAATGTATTGATCAGTGTTTCATATCTAATGAATATCTGACCAGCTGGATTTTATTCTGGATTTAAACGAACTCGGCTTTTGGTTTTCATTCTGAAATCAATAACAATTAAAAACTATTTATGTTTTAAGGTGAGAACGAATGACTGGGCCCTGATTCTGCTGCCTGTAGGAGTGATGTTCTGGTTCTGGTTCTGACCCACAGGAGTTGCTGCTTCACCAGTGGAGGGAGGGCGACCCGGCGTCGGCGCGCTGCGAGTTCTGCCGCCGCTCCTGCGGTTCCTCTGAGGTTCTGTCCGGGTTGAGGTGCGAGTGGTGCGGCGTCACGGTGAGTCCACCTGCTCCAGAACCCGCCGCACCAGAACCGCCGCGGTCCAAACGCCGTCCTCTGTCCAAACGCCGTCCTCTCTGCCCCTCCAGAGCCACGCGTCCTGCTGCCACCCCCTCCCGGCAGAGTGCGGCCTGGGGCGACTCCGCAGCATGATGCTGCCACCGCCGTGCGTCCGACTCCAGTCCAGGAACTTCAGCAAGATGCAGTGCTACCGGATCGCCGAGAGCAGCAGCCAGGACCGCGGTGAGGGGGATTACTGCCTTTATTAGTCTGCTGAATTAATACAAAAAACATTAACTTTAATCTTAATTAAAAAAGTAATTAATCTTAATCTTGAAAAATTAAGAAGACTAATTTGCTTAATTACTGTTTTTTTTCTTGCTGTTGTTTTTAAAAGAAGCCGTGAAGCTAAGCTAACCTGATAATAGTAATTTAACTTGCAGAATTTCATGCATAAATCAATTTTTGTTCAAGTATAACTGATGCAGTTTAAAACCGTTTACAATTATTTTAAATAAATCTTCAATTTGTTTGCTTTCTTTTCCTCGTCACAAAGTTTAGACAGAATCTCAACTGTTTGAATAAGAAAATAGTTTCTGAATTAAATCAAGTCATTCACTGAGAGAGTCGCCTCCATGTGGGTTGAATTGATCTCAGGGGGCGGGGCTTGATGACATCATCAGTGAGTTCGACCACTTCCTGTGATGTTTCTGAAACCAAAGAAGAAAAGCCACAAACGTTCAGATCACTTCCTGTCAGCAGCGCCGCTGATCTGAAGTGAGACACAGAAAGACGTGAAGAAATGTATCTGTAAAATAACCAATCAAACTGAGAAATTAAATCTCCTCAAACTCCAAATAATAAAAAAAAACTATAAAAATTGGCCATAAATTCAAATTGATTCAAAAAATTTTATAATAATCCAATAAATTTATTTATTTACATAAATTCATCTGATTTATTAATAACAAATTAATTAGTTTATACATTTTAATGGAAATAAAATACACTAATAATTATTTTGAAATAAAAACCATTAACATAAAATAATAAAGTCAAACTAAATCTTGTAGAAAAAAGTATTTAAAAATTTTATTTAAAAATTAAAATTTAGTTTTAGATAAAAGGTGAATAATTTTAACCAGTGCAAACTATTTAAAATAAAATGTAACAGTTTTGTTCCAATTCCATCTCTGTTGGTTCATAAACTGGTTTTAATGGATCCGCTACAGTTGACCTTTGACCTTCAGGATGTTTAGCTTGTGAAACGTTTCGACTTTCTGTCGTTTCCATCAGATAACTGGGATGAAGCCGAACCAGCAGCTGCTGCGCCCAGAGAGCTCCAGTCTGCAGCTCCAGAGACCAGTAAGACCAGTTACCCCACCAGTACCACACCTCTACTGGTTTAACTGGTTCAAGCATCCAGGGGTCTGGTTCAGGGTTGGATGTTTGGTTGGATGTGAACTGCTGTACCTGCTAAGGATCCAGGAAGTAGTCTGACTCCGGCCGTCAGGGGTCAAAAGGTCACGCTCTTACTCTGTGGTCTCAGGTAAGCTGGTCATCAAGATGTTTGACGGCGATGATTCGTTGAGGCGCGGCTTCTTCCGATTGGTTCCCAGCTGCCGAGGCGTGAAGAACGAGGAAGTGGTGAGCCTGATGCCGCTTCCCAGGAATCAGCTGGGAGCAGCCATGTTGTTTCTGTCGGAGACCTCAGCCTGACCTCTGACCTCGGCTGCTCTTCTGGCTCCGTCCTGCAGGAGGCGGCGCTGAGGGCCTTCTACCTGCCCGGCGAGCCTCATCACTTTGACCTGGAGAATGTCGGCGCCGTGCAGCGTCACCATAGCGAAGACTTCCAGAACCAGAACGCCGGCGACGCCAGGGTGCTGAGGGCCAAGCTACGGCGTGATGATGTCATCAAGGTGCACGCTGCATGGAGCAGGTGAGGTCATCCTGAACCCTGTTTGACCCCTGAGGGCTGGTTGCCATGGATACGCCTTGTGTTTCAGGTCGAGTGCAGCGTCAGTGGAAGTGTCAGAGACGAGCACAGCGGCGTCCGTCCTGAGCGACGTTCTGCTGCAGCTGGACAGACAGGTGAATTATTACCTGTATCATCTTTATTAATTAAGTTTGTTTTATATTTATTTATGCAACATGTTCTCCATTTTAATCAAGGACCAAAGATTCTTTCAGTTATTAAAATGCTACATATATGAAATGTAACCTGGCATCTGTCCTGCTCTTTCTGAAGCTCCACCTCCAGGAAGTCGTCCCAACATGGCTCCTCTTTAACCCTTTAATGTTTTTACTCTGAGCAGCAGCTCCTATAATGAGCTCAGCAGCTGTTTGCTAATTACTGCTGGCTAGTCTGAAGAAGCTGAGTGGGGGAGGAGCTAGCGCCCCGGTAAAAGGTGGGCGTTTCAGCTGATTGATCTGTTTCAGGGCGAAGACCCGTCCAGCTTCAGTCTGCAGGAAGTCTACATGAGCAGCAAGCAAGGTGAGCAGCTGGGTGTGTTTCAGTGTGTGTGTGTTTCTAACTGCGTGTGTGTGTGTTTCTAACTGTGTGTGTATGTCCTGCAGTGCAGAGACAAACCCTGAGTCCTCAGGAGAAGATGGTGGATAAACTGCAGGAGATCAGGAAGGTGAGTCGCACGGAGCATCAGGTTGTGTTGGTGAGATCAGAGCTGTGACGGTTGACGGTTGACGGTTGCTGTTGCTGCAGCTCTCCCTGCGACAGATGAATCAGACCCGTTTCTACGTAGTCCAGAACCAGAACCCGGCCGTGCAGGTCGGCCTGCTGATCTCAGGACTGCCCCCCCTGCTGACCAAAGAGGAGTACTGCGGCCTGCTGGAGGAACACCTGGACTTCAAGGGTGAGTCTGCGCTCTGCAGCGCCCCTGCTGGGCGGACAGAGACCTGCAGGTTAATTATTAATAAATAATCAGCTCAGGAGAATAATTAGTAACCGATGGGTCAGCATCTGATTACCATGACGACAGCTTTCTACAAGATGTTTTGGTTTGTCCAGATGGAGGAACGCTGCTCTGCCCAGCACAGCAAACGCATGAATGATGCAAACTGAAAAGCACAAACATAAAAATATCCACATGCAACAAAAAACAGAAAATAGCATCAAAACAAAACAAACGTTTGCAGCGTTTTATTCCTGCTGCTGTTTTCCAACCTGCTTATATTTTCTGCGTTGCTGCAGTTTTCTGTTGCTGCGTGTTTTTGCCCATCAGCCTCCGTTGCTCTGACTCGTTTTCCTTCGTGTCGCTCTCTGCAGGTCACCTGGTCACGTTAACTCACTTCTATGAAGCTCAAGGTGAGGCTGTTACCATGGAAACTACCTTTTCATCAGGGCTTCGAGGCAAGACCTGAATGAACCCGGGGATCTTAACGATCTGCAGTGATGTGTGTATGTTTCTGTGTGTGTGTGTCTCTCTCTCTCTCTCTGTGTGTGTTTCTCTATGGGGGTGTGTGTGTGTTTGTGTGTTTCCAGGTGCCGTGGCGCTGCAGATTAGCTGCTTCGCTGAAGCAGAGAGGATCTACATGTTGGCTAAAGACACGACCGTCAGCAACAAGACGCTGACATCACTGATTATACCTGAGATCCAGGTGAGCCCCACTGAACGGGTTCCACTGGAAACCAGTTCAAAATCCAGATCGGATGTTGAACTGAAGATGGCCGCTTCCAGTCAGCGGCCATCTTTATTCAGTTTATTTATGGAATCAGGTTCAAGGAGTAAAACCCAATTTTTCTCCAGAAATGTTGAATTTGATCCAATCATAGATTCAGAGCTGGTTCTGAATAAGTGAAGCTCATCTGTTATATAGATCTATGACACATAGAGTGAAACACTTCCAGTATTTATTTATTTCAGTTCTGATGGTTCATTCAGCATCTCAGAACATCAGAATTTTCTATGTTCTGAGAATTTTCAATATAAAAAATTATATTTTAGCCAGAAATGTTCATCAGAACTGTTTCTCCACTTTATTGGCTTTTTTTCTGTCCTCTGATTGGCTGGTTTCTCTTGGTTCTGGTTCTGGTTGCAGTGCCAGAAGCTGGGGGACGCAGTCTGCCCCCTGCTGGTGTTCGTGAACCCGAAGAGCGGCGGGCTGAAGGGCAGAGAGCTGCTGCACAGCTTCAGGAAGCTGCTGAACCCCCACCAGGTGTTTGACATCACCAACGGAGGCCCGCTGGCAGGGTGAGGGTTCTGGTTCTGGTTCTGGTCCAGAGGCTCATTGGACCTGCTGGTGTGATGGTAGAACATGTTCCTGTGCTGCAGCCTCCACGCCTTCAGGGAGGTTCCCAGGTTCCGGGTTCTGGTCTGCGGCGGCGACGGCACGGTGGGATGGGTTCTGGGGGTTCTGGAGACCGTGAGGCACAAGCTGGTCTGCCGCGAGCCGCCCATCGGCATCGTCCCTCTGGGAACAGGTGAGACCGGCGGATCCTCCGGAGGTTCTGGTCCGATCACCGTCTGACGCCCGGGTTCCTCCTTTCTGATTGGTCAGGGAACGACCTGGCCCGGATCCTGCGCTGGGGGCCGGGGTATGGCGGCGACGACCCCCACAACATCCTAGCGTCCGTGGACGAGGCGGACGAAGTCCAGATGGACCGCTGGACCATCCTGCTGGACGCGCAGGACGTCTCAGAGGACGGGAAGGACAGCGGCGTCCTGGAGCCGCCCAAGGTTTGACCAAAGGCCATAGAGGATTTCAACCTTGACAAGAACCAGACTTAGCACAGACGTTGACCTGCTTTTCTGAAAAAACAAAAACACTGCAAAACTCAAGATGGCCGCTGTTGTTGTCAAGGAGAATTTATTATTGCACAAAATTTAGCTGTCAAAAGTATTTATCTCAGATTAATACTTTTGGTGTCAAATAAAACATAAGAAGACCCACAGAAATCATATTTATTAATAGTTTGTCATTTTTATAGATTGCCAGCAAAATGAATTTTTACACTAAACTTATATGAATGTCTTTGATGTCAAATTGTAGCCTACATATTTTGAACCATGGAAATCATTTATATTCTCTTGGTATTGCGTTTCTTTTTTCAAAATGGCCGCCATGGCTGCAATGAAGAATAAATGTTTGAACTAAAATTAGGTGTAGTTGTTTCCAGTGATGAACTATGCTAACGCTAAACACATAAAAACATTACCACGTGCTAATGCTAAACTGCTAAATACAAACAAAATTAGCTAGCGCTAACCATTAATTCATCATTGTCTGAGATGCTAACAGTAAAATCCTCAGTTTCTAATTCTGCTGGATTTTATTACTGTAAAGTTTTATGAACATGATGAGACATAAAGTTCATTAAATTCAATACTTGGTTAAAAGGCTCAGAAATGGCGGCCATCATGAAAAATGTCCATCATCCTGAACTTCAAGTGGCTGATGGGAAGGATGAAAACATCCAACCTGAGGCGTTAGCTTGCTAATGCTAATGGCGGTACCAGGACCTGTTTTAGCAGTATTAGCTACTGTAGCTGGTTTATAGTCCGTCTCCTCTCAGATCGTCCAGATGAACAACTACTTCGGCCTCGGCATCGACGCCGAGCTCAGCCTGGACTTCCACCTGGCCCGGGAGGGAGAACCCGACAAATTCACCAGCAGGTAGCCTGGAGGATCCGACCCGTCTCTGTCTGATAAACAAACCTCTTATTCTTCTGAACATGTGAGTGCGACCTTCCTGCCCTCAGGTTCCACAACAAAGGCGTTTACGTGAAGGTGGGTCTGCAGAAGATCAGCCGCAGCCGCAGCCTCCACAAGGAGCTGCAGCTGCAGGTGGACAAGCAGCCCGTCCCGCTGCCCAACATCGAGGGGCTCATCTTCCTCAACATCCCCAGGTAACGCACAGAGACGCACGGCGCCCCCTGCAGGACGGCGCTCCGCTTCATGTCCGCTCCTCTCTGCAGCTGGGGTTCTGGAGCCGACCTGTGGGGGTCGGAGGCCGACGGCCGGTTCTCCAGGCCCAGCATTGACGATGGCCTGCTGGAGGTGGTCGGGGTCACCGGGGTCGTCCACATGGTGCGGTGCCGCCGGGTCGTCTCCGATCGTCTCGGATCGTCTCGGCCTAGCTTCGCTCTGACCTCTGACCTCTGCCGTGTCTCCCCAGGGCCAGGTCCAGAGTGGGCTGCGCTGCGGGATCCGGATCGCCCAGGGATCCTACATCCGCCTCATCGTCAGCAAAGAGCTTCCTGTCCAGGTGGACGGCGAGCCCTGGCTGCAGGCGCCGGGACACATCATCATCTCTGCTGCCGGACCCAAGGTACCGAGGATTGGCCCTGCAGGTAGCCGTAGCTCAACACGGGCCCGGCTGGACCCGACTAGGCCTGCAGGTTCACCGGTTACTGGTTCCATTCGTCCATCGTGACCTTTACTTGACCCTTTACCTCATCTTATCCCGTCTCTCTGCAGGTCCGGATGCTCAGGAAGTCTAAACAGAAGCAGAAGAAGTCTCCGTCCAGCAGAGACGGACGCTCAGACAGTCCGTCCTCCAGAGACGGGGGACACTGACCGGACCGGTTCTGCCTCTGTAGCTGCTTCCTGCCCAAGCCGGTCCGGTCCGGTCCAGTTCCGGTGGCTGAAATTCCACTCATGTAGCTTTGTAGCCACAGACCCACAGGAAGACAGACGCAGGATGAAGGTTCCACTTCCTGCTGAGGAAGAGGAGGAGGTCAAAGTTCATTCCTGCTCCTAAAACAAAAATAGTCATTCAGGATGAGTGAGGAGAAGAACCGGGTTCATCGGGTCCGAGCGGAACCAGAACCGCTGCTAAGCCGTAGCTGTGGATTTATATAATCTAAATGTAGAAATATCGCAGGAGGAAGAGGAGGATGAAGAGCGGCATCCAGACGGGCCGTTTGCTCTGCAGATATCTGAACCAGAACCAGAACCGGGTCAAGTTCTGGAGAACATCCAGAACATGGACAGTAAGCTCCTCGTTCCTCTCCTGGTTCATCGCCACATTAAATGTTTTGACTGGTTGCCATGGTGATTCCCGCCCTTTCTGGGGCTCATTGAGGAGGCGCAGCTCCAGAACCTTCTGGTTTCTGCAGAACATTAGAACCTCTAGGTCCAGTTCCTCCAGAACCAATGAGGGAGGGGACACGTCTCTCTGCTCTCTGATTGGCTAGAAACCAGGAAGTCCTCCAGCAGTGGGAGACTGAAAGTCCTACGATTGGCCGGAGAAACAGGTTGAATTCAGGAGGTTCTGGATGTTTAACCGGGTCAGAAACAACATCACTCAGAGCTGGACAAACTGGAGAGCAACTGGAAAAATCCTCAAAGTTAAACTGGGAGAACTGGGAAAGGAATCAGAATTTTAACTGGGTTGGGGAAAGTCCAGGTTCCTGTGACCCGGTTAAAGTCTGGATGATGGGTCTGATGGGTCTGATGGACCGTCCATGTTGATGGGTTTAGATTTACTGTAGCTCTGATGTTTACTTTTAGCTGTTGTATTTTTCCTATTTTTGGTGCTAGAAAGTAAAACCTGGTGACTTTCTGTGTTGGCCGTTCTGGAGGTTCTGGGTCAGTTTTACTTTAGAAACGAGAAACTGCAGGGTTCTGTTTGACCCGTTTGGTAAATGTTTAGAACTTCTGACTGAAGGGTCTCGTCCAGCTTTGAGCTTTCTGAAGGTTCAGGCTGCAGTTCTGCTGACTGGCCAGCAGGAGGCGCTGCAGGGGGGGGCAGAACTGCTGTTTTATGACATGCATGAAGTTCTGTTTGTCATTGAAACAGAACTGAGCGGTTCTGGTTCTGGACTTTCAGCTTCCTGTTGGTCTGAATGGAAACATGAGACTCGGCCGGGCCGGGCCAGGCGGCACCAGAACCACAGAGGTTCTGACTGAAAGAAAATAACGTAAAGCATCTTTTATCCCCACGGATTGATACGATGGGATTAACAAGCTGATCAGGGTTTTAATCCAGGAAGATAAAATGTTTTTGGATTTTAAAAACTGAATTTATAATAAAACATCATCTGGGTCCAAAATGTTCAGATTAATCTCACTTAGTTACATGAAAAACATGATTATTGTCCAATGGCAACTCTGACATTTATGTCCAAATTTTCCATCATCTTTATAGTTTAAAGTCATTATTTTACTAAAAGGAAATCTGTCCACTAAATTTGGCTTGTAAGTCGTAAAGAATATCCAGACGCCATTTTATAAATTTATAATCTCTGAAAATATTTGACTTTTTTTCTCAAACATTTGATTTAATCTCATTATTATCTAGTTTTAGACTTAAATAATAAAAAATGAGAGAACCTCCAGATTTTCTTCAATGTACAGAAAAAATAATCTGACATTTTCTTTGAGTTTTATGGAGAGCAAAGAGTGCCTAATTGCAATAATTAAATAACTGATTAAATTATTACTTAAGTGTTACTAATTTATTAAAATAGAAAATAAATCTAGAAACATTTGTTAAAGATAATGAACTATTTGTTCCCCAATTAAATGTTTTAATTTTTAAAAGTAGATATAATTATTCCATGATTTAATAAACGTATGTTCCTGCGATGATGCACATTATGAATTAATTTAAACTGTAAACTTGACCCATCAAAATCAGAGCGCAGGATCAGGGCTGTTTCTAAAAATAAGTCATGAAATAATTATATGTATGTATGTCATTTAATTGAGACACATATAATTAACATTTAATAAATTACTTTTGTATTCATTTCTAGTTTTTCATGGTGACACATTTAAATAATTATTTCATAAGTTATTTATTATAATTTGGCATTCTCACTAAATGAACACACAGAGCACCAGAACAACAGCACAAGAGCTCCACAACAGGAGAAGTTGTGGTTGGAGGCCCCGGGGCCCCTCAGCGGGCCCTCCTGTTAGCCCCCCACCAGTTTTCCCCCAGGGTGCCCGGGGCCTTGCTGGGTCTTTATCCGTCCATGCAGTAGTCTTACTTTGCCACACTGCCAGTCGCACATCGAGCCTTCATCGCTGCCAAACCTGACCTAACGTGTTGTTGCTGCTTAACGTTTCTGCTTCTCGTGCCTCCAGAGTGGCGACCTGTGGCCCCGCCCCTTTCGGATGAGAGGTGGGCGGAGCCACGCCCCCAGTAGCCGTTTAGCCTGTGTGTTAGCTGCCGGCGCAATGGAGTCTTCTCCCTCATGTGCCTCTGGTTTCTGTCTGCTGTAACACTTTTTACTCGTTTTATGAATAGATGACGTGTTTATTTTTGCAATCTGAAGCTGTTTTGAGTTTTGACTGTAACTTGCACTAAATGATCCTCTTCTATGTGCCGTAAAGGTTCTGATGAATGTTAGCTAAAGCTAATTATAGGTCATAAATGTATATGGTTAAATAGCAGAGTGGTCTATGTGTTTAATCATAATAAAAATGGTTTAATATGGAAATTTGGTGGTTCGTGTTTGATTTTAAGAGGAATGGTCCTGTTTTCACGCCTCAGCCAGAACTCATTAATCTTCAAGCTTTAAAAGGAAAAGTTCTTCAGAGGAACAGACCTTTTAACTTTGAATCTTACAGGTAAATAATGTGGTGTCTCTCTCCTCTGATGTTTTTTTTTTTACTCCAGTTTTCTTATTTGTTTTATTTCTAATTTTCAGGTTTTTATTTATTTTATTTTTTTTTAACTGTTAAAAAAAAATTCTGTTAGTTTTGTTTCATTTTTATCCTGATTTCTATCTTAGTTTTATTTTGTTTCTGTCCTTACATGTTTTCATTTTCCCCCACTTGATATTTCAAAACCAGTGATTTAAAAAATAAAAAAAAGTCGGAGTGAGCCCTCCTGACTCTGCTGCCCCCTGTGGTGAACCTGGGAATTGGAGTGAGCCCTCCTGACTCTCTCCTGCCCCCTATGGTGAATCTGGGAACCGGGGGGAATTTCCAGTGGGGAAGGAACTCCACTCTTTCTTCTCGGTGTCACCTGGAAGTTTCAGCTTTGTCGAGGCAGGACTGGATGAAATATTTGGGCTCTCCACGCAGTGATGGTGTCCCGAAGCTGAGCCCGGTCTGCTCGTGGGTCTGCGGGTTCTGCGTGGGGAGGAAATAATGACGGACATGAGTGAACTGAAGTGAAGCGGAACGAGCCCCAACTGTCACACTTCAAACTGACTTCCACCTGAGCGAGCTGACCAGGTAACTCCATGCTTACTACACATTATCAACTAAGAGTAGAGCCGCTGAGTCCGAACCTGGTTAGAACCGCGCCTTGGACCGGACCGGACCAGTACAGCTCAGCTTGCTTTGTTGTTCTGCTTACTTCCTTATTAGCCAGGTAACTTCTGAACTCAGCACCATTTGGTTGTTTTGTTAAAACCCTGAATATAGTCATAAGGATTAAAGCCATTGTATTTAAAATCTTTAAAATATTTGTTATCTAACATTTAATGCGGCTCCTATTTTACTAAAATTAAATTTTATTTTAGCTTCAACTTAAAACTCTTAGTGTCGCTCAACTGTTTTGTTCCTGGTGACAGATCAGTTTATGAGTGATATGACAAAAAAAATAAATTAATCCTAACATTACGAAAGCCGTATTAATTATCACTTTATTTCATTTCCGTTTAATATAAAAATATCTCCGAATTTATTGTTTGTAAGCTGGAATCTGGAGGTTTCTCAAATTAGGAGGATTTTAAATAGAGTTTGGTGGAAACCTCCGAGGCTCGCTCCCGGAGCAGCGGGACAGGTAGCGGTTAGCCGATCCGGCATGACGGAGAGACGCTCGGCCAGGCTGGAGCTCCAGCACCGCTCCTCCCGCCGTGGAGTTACGGCCTCCGTGACCGTGTTTCACTTTATCAGTGGTCACTTCCACGAAGGAAACAGCAGCAGTACTCCCACGAGTGGGTAGTTAGCTGTTAGCAAGGGGGCTAACTCACACGGAGGCGCGTTCACGGCACGGGGAAAACGCAGCGGGGGCGCGCTTTGCTCAGCATCAGGTATCAGAAGAATCAAAAATCAATCGATATTATTGGCTATTGATCATAAAAATAGGAGAACAGCGCCACCAGTTACCAGGTATGATTATGCTATTGTGTTTAATGCTTTTATTCGCTAATTAGTGTTTTATTTACATAAATTAAAAGTTAAATATATCAGAAAAAGCCTTTTGACAAGTCTGAAGTAGTTTTATTTTTCTCTAATCAATAATTAGTTACTGCGAGTTTCTGCTAGGAATATGGTTGAAATTCAGGAGATTTGTTATTTAAATTATTCATGTTAATTGATCTTTGCTCCTCTTGTTATATTTATGACTTAATTTGAACGCACTTTTAAAATATAGATGTTATGTTTCATTGATCTTTCATTGATTGCTATTTTTAGGTCCTGCTGAGTTCTCCAGCAGGGATCTGTGCTGGAGTTTCTGCTTAAAAGTTTTGTGCAGCATTTTGAACTCAGTTTGAAAAACAGAAATAAAATTAATCAAATACTTTTTTTCTCTCAGTAATTAATACTTAATTATATATGGTTTAATAACTTTCCAGGAAGAGTTGTTTTGTTTTGGGCAAGTAAAGTTTGGATGATGACACTAAAGAAAATCTGCTTCTTCTAAAATTAAAATGAGGCTGAAGATTTTAGTCCTAACCGGGAAATTCCTGCCTGGTAATAAATATGATTTATAATTAGACAAAACAGGAAGCTGCAGATAAATCACGACTTTAAAACAGAAAACAGTAAAGAAACAGGAATGTCTTCAAACTCTTATTCGTATCGTTTAGCTGCTCAGCTTCATCACGGCAACAGAGACGTGGATGTTTGATTTTGGTTCTGATTTTAAATCCTAAATGTGTGATTTCTACAGACAAGATGGCTGCTGATGAGAACTACCTGCACTCCTCCAGCCAGGTGAGCTCACCTGCCGCTCACTGCTGCACGACGAGCGGCAGAAACTCAAATCGAACTTACATCAGAAATCCTGATTGAATGGAAAAAAACACGTCAGTACAAGTAATGAAGATTTATTAATTCTGTCAGACATTATAGGGGAAATATTTCCTTTTTATTGCTGATCTTAGCTTTGCACCGATCTAAACGATTGGGCTGGAATTGACGTTGTTACCGATATTTTCTGCTTCTCTGGTTGAAATCCATCCATTCCTGAGTTTTGATCTGCAGCAGAAAATGCTTGGAAAGCAGAAATTTAGGACATTTCTGTCTGATCCGCGGTCGCAGTCGTAGCTGTGCTGCTCCTGACGTCTGATTGGACCAGGAAACACCTTTCCTCTCCTGAACGCAGACGGACGGATTTTACAGAATCGAACTCAGAATATCTCAGAGTTTGTGCCCGGAATAAAAAATGCTCATTCAGCAGGCTGAGTTTGCTGTGAGACTGATCTAGGTGCACAGATCTATGTGAACGGACGGTGATTTGATTTGTGTGTTTGAATCTCACAAAGCTTGCTCTGAGCTCTGTGGTAGCTCTCACTCAGCCTGCTCTCGGCTCGCGCAGCTGCTCAGCAGTCTTCATCTGAAGACGATTTCTCTCATATTTTTGTCTTTTTTCACTCCAGAACTCTTCATGTGCTGAAATAAACATCCTGGAAAACAAAAGATGAGTTCTAGGTGAACAAACCCAAACTTTCACTTTTATTTTACAGTTTCAAAACGAGGTTGTAAATTTTTTGCAGCTCATCTGAGTTGATTCTGAACTTCCACAGGATTTTATTAAAATTGGAAACCGTAACTGTGAAAGTTTGTTTTAGTTCAACAGGACTTGAAATCACAGCTTTTCCTTCCTGTAATCTTTATTCCAACAAATGAAGATTTGTGCAGGTGAAATCCTGAAAAAATAAAAGTCTTTGGATTTCAAATGATTCTACAAAAATTTCCAATAAAATTAAAAAACTGTCCATAAAGTTTACAGCTGAATATTGTCAGGCTACAGAATCCCAGTTTGTTGGTTTTGGTTGTTTTTCATTCAGGAAGTGGAGGGATAATCTGATTGGATTAAAAATCCCCGGCTGTGATTGGCTGCTGGTTCGGTTCATTAGCATACAGCTATTTCACCCCAGCAGAACCCGGAGCGGTTCTGTTGCAGCTCCAGAACCCCCGGCGGTTCTGTTGGACCTCAGCTGGGTCTCGTTGCAGATGTTCGACACCATGATGGACCCGTCCTTCCTGGAGTATTCCCACTTCGTCCCGATGCCTCAGATGACAGCTCTGCAGTCAGGTGAGACTCCGCCCTCTACCGGGTCAGAACCGGTACTGACTGGCTTCTCCCCTCTGAGTGTGTCTGATTGGTTCTCGCTAAGCCCCGCCCACCAGGGTGTGCGGGTTTCTGTTCTGTCTGACCCATTCGGTTCTGTTGGGTTCTCTCTAACTGTTCGGCTTGAACCGGGTCAGAACCGTTCTACTGGATCGTGTTCTGGTTTATTGGACCAGAACCGGTTTCTGGTTGATTTTTAGTTATGCAAATTAAATTTCCCTATAAGCGACTTTCTGTTATTTATCCAGAAAACATCTTAAATATTAAAGTTTTTAAAACAAAAGTAAAAACAGTTTTAGTTCATTTTTATTATTTTAAATTATTAAATTGTATTATGAGCATTTTAAAATGTATTTTATATTTGTAATTTTTTGTTGGTTTTTTAAGATTAGTTGTCATTTAAATACAATTTTAAATATTGTCGCTTTTTGGTACATAACACTTTATAAACTGAAATTGTTTTATTGTGTATATAAAGTATTTTATATTTCTCTTATTTTCTTCAATTATCATGATTTAATACATTTATTTTATATTTCTTTGCTAACTTGACCCATTTTGATGTTTATTTTTACTTTAATGATAGTTTTCTAAGAATTTAATGATATTTTGTTTTAATAATAAATATTTAGTTTTTAACATAAAAAAGCTTATTATTTTCTCTGTTTTTTAATTTAAATATAAATTATTTAAATGCAGTCCAGGGGTCATGTGACCTCGGCTGTCAGCCAATCAGGCCGTGTTTCCTGCTGGACAGGAAGTGATGGGATCCGTGTCCGTCGTGTTCATCCTGTGTATTTTTACAGCTCAGCCTGGAAGTGAAATGAAAAATCCATCCCTCCATTTTCTGTGCACCCTTGTCCCTTGTGGGGTCGGGAGGTGCTGCTGCCTCTCCAGCTGCGTTCCGGGCGAGAGGCGGGGTCACCCTGGACAGGTCGCCAGTCTGTCGCAGGGCAACACAGAGATACACAACCATACACACACTCACACCTACGGACAATTTAGAGAGCCCAATTAACCTGACAGTCATGTTTTTGGACTGTGGGAGGAAGCCGGAGTACCCGGAGAAAACCCACGCATGCACAGGGAGAACATGCAAACTCCGTGCAGAAAGACCCCGGGCCGGGAATCGAACCCAGAACCTTCTTGCTGCAAGGCAACAGTGCTACCAACTGCACCACTGTGCAGCCCGAAATGAAAAATCAAATCAGGTTTATGGTTTAAAAACTCCTCAGATTTCCAGTTTGACAGGAAGCGTCTGCTCAGCATGATGCTGCCACCGCTGAAACAGACAGAAGATCCCGACTGGATCAGCAGGAAGCCGGCAGAGTTTCTGTCTGAAAAACGAAATGATTGGAGGAAACCGGCGGCAGCAAAACGAAAGACGAGTTTCATGACGAGGCGGCGGCGGCGCGCTCACTTCCTGTTTCTGGTTTCAGCTCAAGCTGCAGGGGAAACGCGTTTCTATTCATCATATAAATAACTAGATTAGTAATTAATGATAGGTTAAATAATATAACTTAAATTAATTTATTAGTTTCTATGTTATTTATTTATCCGTTTGTTCCATAAATAGATAAACTGATGAAGACAGAAACAGAAAACTTTCTTTTCATTTTCTGCTCTAAATATTTAAAACTTCCAGTTTTCATCTAAAATGTTGTAATTATTAATAATAACTTTGACTCTGATGGTGTTTTGTGTGTTTCAGTGGACGGACCATTCCTGCAGATCCTGGAGCAGCCCAAACAGGTGAGCAGCTCACCTGGACAGGAAGTCTGCTCGGTTTCTCCTCTGACGTCTTTATTGAGATTATTCAGATTTTATTTTGTAGAGTTTAGGATGTTCAGGTGTGTTAGCATGGCACTAGCAGTGACCTCAGCTGCTGCTCCACCTGGGAGGGGTCAAAGGTCAACTCCATCCAGAGAGGAAGATTATAAAATAAATACATAAGAAAATACGATTTTATTTAGTTTAATGAAAATAACATTTAAAATTTCAATTAAAAAGTACAAAAACTTAAAAGTAATAAAAATAAAAGTATTTAATTTAAATAAAAATAATACATTTGAAATTAAAGAAAAGGAAATATTTTTACATTAAAGGTAAAGAAAGTAAAAATAACATTTTAAAAATTATTTATTGAAAATAAGTACAAATAAATAAAAATAAAAGAATGAAACAGGAAAATTTAAATAAATGTTTATAATTAGAAACAAATTTTTAATTAAAAAAAATTACCTAAAAAATTCCAAGAGAAAACCATCTCAGACGTCACAAGGTCAAAGGTCAGTGCATGAAGAAATGTCCAGAAACCCCAGAGCTGTAGCTCAGACTCTACAGGCCTCAGGTCAAGGTCGTCCTGCAGCCAGGATGACCTTGACCTTTGCCCTCTGCTGTAAAGAGCCAATCTGAAATGATGTTCGCTGTGTTTGTGTTTCTGCAGCGCGGCTTCAGATTCCGCTACGGCTGTGAAGGTCCGTCGCACGGCGGCCTGCCGGGAGCCTCCAGCGAGAAGAACAGGAAGACGTACCCGACGGTGAAGGTAACGCTTCCTGTTTGGGCGGCGGCGCAGCGCGGCTGCAGCTGGCAGAGGAAACGCTTCCTGAGAGTGAAGCGCTGCAGCGGCTCTGCGGTTCAGAGCTCTGCTCTCTGCTCCACGCTGCAGATTCATAAAGGAAATCACAAATAACCAGAAATAATGAAAAATATTCAGACAGTAAACAGAAACTCAATCTGCTAGAGAACAGATTAGCTCGATTTATCACTAGAGTTTTTTGAAAAAAGTTGTAAATTTGTAGCTAGTCGCTTTTTCTGAAAGTTTGTCGCTAGCAGGTCTGAATAGGTGCTAAATGTAGCTTCATCGATGCTAAGTTAGCAGCGCTGCTTCACTCGTCCAGGCCACGCCCCCTCCCTGACGCTACTCCTGGCGTGGGGGGGGGAGGGGGGGGCAGATTGGATCCAGATTTCTGGATGTTTTTCCGTTCGGACCTTCTGGTTCTGGTAAACATGTGAAACAACAAGAGCAGTTTTTTAGTGTTTCCAGAATCGTCAGCCGGATCGTTTGAAGGTTCTGAACCCGTTTCCTGGGATGGATCTTCTTCCTGCTGTTCCTGCAGATGCAGAAAGGCTTACAGGCTTTTATTTTGAAAACCCAGCATGATTGTGGCGCTGTAGATGAAAGCTGGACTTTGGTTCCCCGTCCTCTGGTTGTGTTTTGGCCTCCTGGCCTGTGGGGGCGCTGCACCAAGAACCACTGAAGGAAACGACACAAAAACCTCTGAAGACACTGAGAGCAACTTCCTTCTTCACCAGATGGAGGCGTCAGAGGATTGGAGGATTTCTCTTTAGTCTTTGGCTAAAGACCAGGAGCCATTTCTGCTGCTAGCGCTAAGCTAGCGTGTTAGCTTTGGTTGTATTTACCCAGAATGCCCTGTGCTGTAGTCCACTTCCTGCTTTTGGAGCGGTCTCCGTCCGCTTTGCGTTCAGATATGCAGAGTGTCTTCAGTCAGAGGCATCTTCATACTGCTGTAACACAGGCCTCTACAGGAGATCCTCAGTGTCAGTTAAAGCAAAGATTAATTTTCTTTTGGGATTAAAGAAGCATTTCTGGATTGAGATGAGGTGTTCCTGTTTGTGTTGCCATGGTAACGTTTCTTATTCTCTGTTAATCTGTGGAAACTTTTCGGTCAAATTAGTGAAAAAGCGTGAAGTTTTTCAAAGCAGTTGATGAAGAACGAACCCGCAGAACTGATCCGGACCACATCGGATTCCAGGACTGGTCCTGCCTCCAGCATTTCAGAACCCTACAGGCCTGGACCTGTTCACACACACACACACACACCCATACACACACCTCTGCATGTTTCATGTCTGTTGGGAATTTCCTCCTCGCGACACCCACAGCTAATTACAAGGAAGCACCGCTGCGTCACAGACAGGCAAGGTGCAAAGTTTCAGCTCGGAGATGAAAGCGTGGCGTTGGCGCTGGCGCCCACTCAGGCCCAGAAACACAGTTAACCCTTTGCTGGCGCGCTGCTGTCAGGTCAAAACAGCCGATCAGCTGATCGTCAGAACCACTCAGTCAGCAGAATGAAACGGGACAAATCTTAAAGTCACAGTTCAGTTTCAGCCGTGGTGATGTTGAGTCCGTAACCATGACAACGCAGCCTCCTGATGTTAATAACGTTCTGGTTCCTGATCTCATGTTTTTCACCGTTGAAGCTGCTTGTTTACAGATGTGCAATGCATCATGGGATTTCAATCTCTGGAAAGGTTCAAGCCTTCACTCCCATCCCACTGGTGGGATCCATTCCCGGCCCGGCTTGGTTCTCTCGGGTCAGAAACAGAAGAAAGCGTCAAAGGTCTGATCAGATGAATTTCTCCATCTGACTGACCTTTGACCCCTCCAATAGAGCTGATCTCAATCTTTGAACCCGTTCAGGAGCCAAAGCAGAGCGTGATCCTTCGATTCCCGTTTATATTATGCAAAAACAGAGAAATATGCTAAGCTAGTTTACAAAACAAAAGCGTAAAAAACTATAAAAACGATTAAAAGACAATAGATTACAGAGCTTAAATGAGCTGAAATAGTGAAAGTTTGGGGTAAATCAGTGAAGGATAGCGTGTTAGCATCACACAGCAGCCGAATGCGACACAAATCCAACTTTTTTCTCCGATCTTTTCACCCAAATAAACTCCGATCTGTTCCACTTCTAGATGTGGAACTAAATCTGAGTTTTCAAAGCGTCTGCAGTCTGAACGGTTTGATAGAAGAAATACGATTACCGTATGTAGCGATGCAGAAACATTTTATTCCCAAATTAACTAAAAGATTTCACCAACCGCAGATCAGTTCATCCAGCCGAACATGTTGGAGACAGAAAATTCTGGCACAGCCTGGAGGAACACGTCGCATAAAGAAGGTCTCAACACAGCTAGCGAGTTAGCTAATGTTAGCAAGTTAGCTAATGTCAGGTCAAGTTAAAGTTTATTTCTGTAGCACATTTCCAACAGCCTCAGCTAACCAAAAACAAGACAAATATAAAATTAGCAGACATACCAAAAGCTATTAGTGTGAATAAAAACCAAGCAATTTTGAATTTTAGCTGCAGCAATTTGTTTCCATCCTTTTCTCTTTAGCTGGTGTTGAATGGCTGAGAAAATAGATGAAAATAGATGCTAGCAAGTTAGCTAGTGGTAGCAAGTTAGCTAATGCTAGAACGTCACTGAATGCATTTGGATTATTTGTGCCCAAGACAAAAATAATGCAGGACTGTTTATGTAATTGTAATCAATGTGTTCCTTGAATAGTGTTGTATTATTATTACTATTTATTATCATTTATCATATTCATTTATTGTTATAGCATCGGCGCATTTAATCAGTCTTGCGTCAGAATTCAGCAGCAGAAGAAGACAGACGGTGAATCTAAACATCTGAAAATGACAATAATGAAGAGATAAGAGCAGTCTGAGTCAGTGAACGCATCATGACCCAGCCCACCACTCCTGGTCCGACTCCACATCCCAACAGAACCGGGTCAGAAGCTCCAGTCAATGCTTCTGTCAGCTGTTAGCTTTTATCGGCTTCCTGACCTGATGATCTGGTTACCAGGATCTGGTTTGAAAGGTTCTGCTTTCAAACCAGCAGAACCTTATTTTGGGGCCCGTGGTTCGGTTCTGGTTCTAACCTGGGCGTGAGACGAAGCTGCACTGCAGCTTCCAGTCAGATTTCCTCAGAAACGCAGCAGCTGCTGCTGCATGCTGGTGTTCTGGGTTTAGAGGGGATTTGTCTTTAGCTCAGTTTTAGTTTTAATTTTTTAGTAGAATTTAAGCAGTTTGTTTCTCATGTGGAGACAGCCGACTGCAGCTGCAGCGCCGGCCTGCTGCAGCTGTCAGGTAGCTGTGGCGCAGCGTGTGAAGAGCTTCAGGCCAGGAAACCCTCAAACTGCAGCTCTCGCTCTGATTCTAGGAACCGCGTTCTTCTGCTGCGACACGTCGAGTGGCCGACAGAACCAGGAAGAGGAAGTGGGCTTTTTCATTGCAACAGTCGCAGGCAAATATCTGCAGCGGCACGACTGGCTGTCCCACAAACCGAAGGAACAGGAAGAGTTTGTTCTCACGTTTCAGTTAAACAGAGATAACATGAAAATGAACATCTGGAAGGAAACACTAAACAAAACGGCTAACAGCAGATTCATCTTCAGTTCAGATTCATGTTCAGACGAACAGGACCAATCAGATCACAGGGCCAATCAGATCACATTCACAAGCGTGAATACAGGCTTTATGCTGTATGCATGCTAACCTCTCAGGTCGAATGTTTTTTTTCATATTTCCCATCAGACACTTCAGTTTCAGGAGGATGATATTTTTCAAGATGGCTGCCTTTTGGTTTTCAAGATGGCGGCTTGAAGAACAGTCAGGACGAGGGGCGCTGGCGCTTATTTTACTTATTTCTCCAGTTTATACCCTGCAAAAAGCGACAAGACAGTCTCCTTTCGTTGGCTAAATTTGCAATGAGTATTAGTGATTATTTTTAAGGCCGTCTGAGAACATGCCACGAAGGAAAAACACCGTGACGGAGACGACAGAGGAATCGAGCGGAGAAGCTAATGAAGCTACTGGTGGTTTGGCTAGCGAAAAGGTTAGCATCTCTGAGAGAATGGATCCGGCTCTTCAGGAGGTGATTCGTGCGGTAACCGAAAACCTTACGAAAGTTTTCGAAGACAAATTAAGGAGCCAGCTTGATCCGACCTCGAGATTTATGCATGATTACCGTGAGCAGCTTCAAGAACAAGAGAAGCGCATCACAGAGACAGAATCCCGTATCTCCACTCTGGAAGACGAAACAGCTCCTATCGCCAACAAGCTGAAGTCACTGGAGAAACAGGTGAAAGAGCTCACGGATCATGTGGACGACATGGAAAATAGGGGCAGGAGACGAAACATACGCATAATTGGGCTCCGAGAGTCTGCGGAATACGCGGAAGGGAATGACCCCGCTTTATTCTTTGAGAAGTGGCTCCCAAAAGTGTTAAACATCCGAACGGAGACCGGGAAGCTAAAAGTGGACAGAGCTCACCGTACCGGAGGTCCAGTTCCCGCCGCTGACCAAAGACCACTCCAGTCCTGATCAGGCTGCACAACTACCGCGACAAAGAGAGGATCATGCGCGTTTCTTCGGAAAAGGGCAAGAATGGGCAACCCCTGGAGCACGACGGTTCCTCCGTGATGATCTTTCAGGACTTTTCAGCGGCTGTTGCACAGAAGCGTGAAAGCTTTGATGGCGTTAAGAAACGTCTGAAAACCGCGGGTGCCAACTACAGGCTCCTTTACCCCGCCAGGCTTAAAGTCACGGAACTACAAGGGTGTATCAGAACCCAGCTGAAGTTGAACGATACCTGGAAAAGCTTGAATAAGCCCTGCTGTCAGCGCCACGGGACACATAGGTACTTCTTTTTGCTGTTTAATACGCCTATGTGAACTCCAATTATTGTGATGAGTAGTGTTCTCATGCAGAGACATTATGCTTGTAGTCATATGTTACTTTTTGTAAAATAGGTAAATAATGGGTCATATTATCCAAGCGCCAGCCCCCTTTCTTTTCTTTTTTTCTGTTGCTCTTAATTTAGCTAAACAAGTGACTGTTTGTTGCCAGAAAACCTGCACACTTGCACTTCACAGTTTGGAGGACAAATAGTGTATCTGTTTTGCCAATGTTAGGCTATGTTTGTTGGCAGTTAGTTAGTTTTACTGCTTGTTATATGTTATTCCAGCTCTTTTTAAAATTTAAAACAATGTTCGACTTCATTACACCAAAGAAACTGTCAGAATTCATGTGCCTTTTTATATGCAACTAAATGCTATTATGTCAGTACTTAATATTTGTACATGGAATGTTAATGGCATTCATACAC
>CAEFZY010003401.1:0-10076 GCA_903066815.1 Brachyrhaphis roseni
GATCAGTTCTCCAGAGCCTTAATGACCTAATTATTCCATTCAGGTGTGGTGCAACAGAGGTGCATCTAAAAGTTGCAGGACACCGGCCCTCGAGGACTGGAGTTTGACATCCCTGCTTTAGATCCTCAAATATGGGTTTCCTTTATTCAGGGGAAAAAGTTATCCAAACCTCTGACTCTGTGAGGAAAGATAAAATATTAGTGGTTTGTGGTCAGAGTTGGAAAGAATGACATTTAGGTAAAGCACTCAAACTTTGTCCAGCACCACTTCCTGTACTTTAACTTTAAAAAAAAAATATGATTGATTTACAATTGATCTGTTTTTGTTTCGGTACCCACACACATGTAAACACACCACTCGTTTATTATAATTTGGCTTTTTTTCTGAGCGAGGTCTGATTATTCCTCATTAATATCCTTTGCCTGCTTCCTGTGTGTGTATGTGTGGGGGTGTTTGTGTGTGTGTGTAGGTGAGACTGGAGAAAGGGACTAGCCGTGTTCACTCACTTAACAATGTCAACCGTGCTCTGCAGATCTTGCAGAAGAACAATGTGAGTATACACACACTGCAACACACCAAATCACAGTTTGGGTGTGTACAGACAGACACTAAAGTAATTTGACAGAAAACCATAAAAGGCCCATAAACCCGATGACAGAAGGCACACTGAGCGAACAGTCAAAAAATGTTGTGTACATATCTTGTTTTGATGTAATATTTGTGCAAGTTCTGAAAGTAGTTTTACGGGGTTAAAATCTATAGTGTGTGATGTCTTATAGAGCAGGGCATTCTGGGTAAATGCATCCAAAACAAACGCTAGTCTAGCACTAGCAAGAGAAATGGCTCTTGGTCTTTTACCAAAGGCAAAAGAGAAATCCTACAATACCTAATATCTGACACCATTCCATTTCTGTTTACATTTCATAAAGAAGGAAGTCGCACTTTTGTCTTCTTCTGAGGTGTCCGTGTCGTTTCCTTCTGTGGTTTGAACGTTGGATGCTTCCCTATAAGTTCCTATTGGATGATAAGAACACACAGTTCCTCAGGAGTTGCTCAGAAAAGTCCTGAGGAAACTGGTAATATTGACAAAGACAAAATGCACGTTTTTTTTTTTTTTTTTTTTTTTAAAGAAACTTAGAAAAACAATCATTTGTAGGTCTTTAAACCATCAAAACAACACTTTAAACACTGAGTGTTCAAATGTGACATTTGAACTTAGAAGTTCAAATGTCACATTTTGATGTTTCTTATTGGTTGCTTGAATTTTCCAAAGATATCGAAAGAAAAACTGAAACATTTGTCAGACTAAAGGCGCCAAAATAGTAATGAAGGTGTTTTAAAGGGGCAATTTTAACATGTTAAATTTCAAAGTCAGACTTCTTTGAAGTCATAAATTATCTTTATAGAGCATTTTTATTACAACTGAAGCTAACAGTCACTTGCTTGTGCTATAAAATGATACCATGTGGCTGGAAACACATAATACTGCCCCTTTAATGAATATGTCCACCACTGTTGATGATAACTTTTAAGTGTTTTTGATATAACTTGCCTAAACAAACCCCTTCTTAATGGAGTGAGAGAAAAACAAGAAGAAGAGAAGGTAAGGAAAGCAGTTTGGCTGTTGGGAAAACAAAAGCAATCATGAGATTTTTGTGTCTCTGCTGCCTCTCTGCAGGTTGATTTGGTGAATATTGGAGCGGCAGACATCGTTGATGGGAATCACAAACTGATTCTCGGGCTCATCTGGAGCATTATTCTCCACTGGCAGGTGTGTTTGTGTGTGTGTGTAAGTTACAGTAAACATTTGTGTCAGTGTGCCACGTTTCAAATCGGTTATAAAGAAGAATACAAAGAGCTTTCCAATTTTCACCCAAACAGGCGGTTTTCGTGTCTCAAACATAAACTCACTCCCTCGAATTGCTCACATTTGTTTCACATTATGTTAAGCAAATGCTACACGTCCCTTTTTGGTGCATGTTAGGATCATTTTGTCTTTCATATTTGAACCGAGTGCTTTAGATGTCGTACCTGTCAGTCGGTAGTCATGTTGCAAGAAACGCAAAGACGTCAGAGTGCTGCAAGGAGAAAAAGTAAAATATGAAACATTTTCTCTTAGCATACTGATTCCATAAGGGAAACTTCGCCATATGGTTTCTCCCTTCATCTTTTCTAAGTGTTCAAGTCGTCACCTTACATGGCTGGGTGAACTAGAGTAGAAATTTTAAATTTATCTTCACCATTGTTTTTTTTTGTGTGTGTTTTAGTGCAGTACAATGCCTTTCATAATATTTATAGCCTTGAAGAAGTTTTCAGATTATGTCAAGTTGCAGCTGCAGATCTGAATGGATTTTATTTGCCAGACCAAAAAATGCTACCAAATATTTGTAAAAATTTGTTTTATTTATTTATTTTGGAAAGACAGTTCTAGGGAGTCCAGTTTTAGGTTTTAGATAATTATTCCTCCTTTTGAGTACTTTAGTACGTAAAACACGGAGGACCAAAGTATATTGTGTTAGAATGGCCCAGTCAAAGTCTAGATCTAAAACCAATTAGGAATGTATGGCCAAACTGCAATCTAAGCTTGAACGGTATTGCAAATAATCTATTTTTACATTAATTGTAATTGATGTTCAAAAAGAAATTCACACCACACTTTTCAGATTTTCTATGTTTATTTTTCTTGTAAAAACCTTGAAAGCAATGAAATAATTTTTTTTTTGCTTTTTGCTGGTTTATCACAAGAACATGTTTGTAATTTGAAAAAAATCTGAAAAGGTTCAAGGCCATGTAACTATTGTTTGTGCCACACAAAAAACAAACAAACATAAAGTTGTTTAACTTGTCATGTTTATGAATGTGGAGGAAGATCAAGTCAAACTGGTTTCCATTAAGGTTGAGAAAGTTTCAGAATTTGAAATTCTTACTGGTTGAAAACTTTTCCAAATCATAAATTCCTTGAATTTGTTCACCTCAAATATCGATCTCTGTCTTGTTTCTACTGTGAATTCTTTTGAACAGCGAATCAAGACTGTTTGCATCTTTCCTATATTTTCCATAAATAGAAACATCTGCAAACTACAGCTGCAGACTGCCATTTAAATGTTTCCCTCTGATGACTTAAGCTGTCTGTGAACCATAAAGCAATGGAGATGCGTCTGATAAGAAGTGTGAAATGTTAGAACTTAGATGGTTTTGTAGTGTTATTTTAAGAACTTCTCCCTTTAGTTTTTCTTTAACATGATCTCATGTCAAATAACTGACAGAAATTGTCAGACTTGGAGCATTTTGACAGAGGGGTTCCCAGCGAAGTCGCTCTTATATTCTCTTGAGACCTCATCCATTTGTCACCCTCTGCTGTAGACATTTTGTTGCTGTGTACTATATATACAATTTCTTGTATTTTGTATTTTGGGTTCTTTTTCTCTACTTTTCCATTGCCTGAAGCGTTTACTTAGCAGTTGATCGCCAGGGGGACATCGTCTTGGATCTTTTCTGTCTCATCATGGATAATGGATCTGATGCTCATAAATTCTTTGCCTTGCTCCTTATGCTTGGTGTACTGCACCAATCTGAATCATCAGCTGCCTCCGCCTTCTCTTTTAGCCTGCCTATGATACCATTGGGGTATCTGATGAACTGCAGGGCACACGCGTTGGTGGCATGAACTTCAATCTCAGCATTTAGCCTGACTTTGTAGTTGATAACATCCTTGTAGTCTCTTTATGAAACGCTGTTCCAAAGATATTTAAAACGGTTCTGAACATCAAATGTCCTGTTTTTTGCTTGATTAGTTCTGTTAACTCTGATAACCTTTGATTTCACCGGACTGCTTTTGTCGCATCACAACGAGACTTTGATACTACTGCTTTGTTTACCATTGCCTCAGATCTATTAGGTGATGTCTTAATCAATTTTAGTGTTTTTAAGCATTTAGAGCAGTTTTAACAATTAAAAAAAAACAAAAAGACATCTGGAGGCAGGTGTTCTGGTCACCAAGATACTAATTGTGCAAATCACCCTGATGTGGTGTTGGTGTCATTATGCTATGTAGGGAAGCTTTTCTTCGTCACACACAAGGAACCTCATCCCTTAATTGGAAGATTCTTCCTCATAAACTGCTGGAAACTGCTGAGATAAATAGCAAAAAGAAGCAACCCTATGACTGAGCCTTGAGGAACACCAGTCTTTATCGCTAAAACCTCAGAGTTATTAATTATGCTCACAGCTAAACATCCTTGTTGATCTACAATTGCTAGAATTTGGTCAGCCACATTCAGACATGATACAGAAACTATTTAGAGTGCAGTCTGTGATGGAGGTCTGGCACTGTGACTCTGGTTGTTGTTTCAGGGGAAGCAAGTTGTCAGATTTACTTGGAATGGAGCTGGTGCTGCAGGACACACATATCGACACTTTTCTCTTCCCGTATTGATGGGTGTTAGCCTTGAGTGGGGCTGTTCTCGTCTTCATTTTCCCTTCTGTCCTATTTATGGCTGGGTAAACAAAGTTTGGTCAATAACATGTTGTTTAGCTTCTCCTTGTCTCGTGTCTCTTCTTCGATACCTTATACCTATGACTCTCAGTCAAGCGTCCAACATAGACTTTACTGTCATTTAGCATTTGATAACTATGTTCTAATAAACATGTCGGCGTTGATATTGTCTCCAAATCTGGATCATGTATAGTGATTGAAATTGTTCATCAGTGGACGTTTCAGAGGTTTTTTTCAATGTGTTTCTTCAGTGACATATTTCTGTTTGTAAGTGCGTATTTCTTGGTGTCACTATGTCAGTGTGGCTATCTTTTAATTTGCATCCAGCTGCCTTGTCAAAGCTCCCCTCTAATTATAGCAGAAATATATGCAGTGACCCATTTCCTAATGAGTCCCTTTCTCCTCGACCAGCCACATTCTGTGAGGAAACCCTAACAATGATATGCCTCCCTGTGTGTCTGCGTGTAATATAAATAATTTACCTCATGATAAATTCTTTCATAATGGTTTTTATGGTGTATTATACATTAATATATTTCGTCACACTCACTTTCTTTTATATTTCTCTTTTACTCGTTCACAGTACATTTCTGCAGCATAGCAGCAAAAGCAAAGGAGGTGGATTAGCTAATGGTGTCATTCAGCAACAGTGTCTTCAGTCAGAGGCCTCTTCAGATTCGTTGCAAGACTGACTGCTACAACTCAACTTGGATGACATGATTTACAACAATGTTTAATTTCCCTTTGAAAGGAAATATTTTTAATTAAACTAAATTGAACCAAAAGCAACAATTATTGATTTGCTACACCCTCCACACTTCACTTTTATGAAATTGTTAAATATTAACAGTACAATTGTACCTGGCTCAAACATTCAGACCTCTAACTTTTCCATATTTTGTCATATTATAGTTTAATTGTAATTCAGGGTAATAAATCTTAAAAGTGTGGTGTGCACCTGCATTCAGCTCCATGAGTTTGTTAAACCATTTTTTACACCAAATACAGCTGCAGGTGTTAGAATTATGTTGAATTTTTTTGTCTTGCACATTGCTTGCAAAATTCAAGTAATTCAAGGTTTTTTGTTACCAACAGCATGATGCTGCCACTACCATGTTTAATGTTTTTTTTATATATGTTTTTAAAACCACGTGTTCTTTATCTTCCACTATCATCAAGTAAAACCTGATAAAATACATTAAAGTTCAACGTTGCAGCAAAACGTAGAAACATTCATGGGGTGAGGTTACGTTGTGCAAAAGCTAAATAAAAACAATCTCTTCCGTTTGTGCTTACAGAAAATGTTCACAATTTTTATTCATCCCGGCGAACAATCCGCAGATCATAACGCATGAAGACAGGAAAGTTAATGTGGAAGTGAAAGAGATTATCACTGGCGCTACAAATCCCCTCTCTTTGCGTTTGTGGGCTTTAGCTGGGAGAAATGTCGAGATTGCATTTTTTTCAAAGCAATTACCCATCTGGGCAGGCGAAGAGAAAAGCACGATTCTTTGTTTTCCACACAAGTTCAAACAAGTGCTCCAAAACTGTCACTCACACCTGCCAGAAATCCTCCCTGTGGGGATGAAAACGTATGTAAACAGGCTCGCGGTGTGGATTTCTGCCTATAGAAGTGTCCTTTAGCTTTGTGCTTTAACTGAGCCCGTGTTGTTTGGCGGAGATACGGCTGTGGGAATATGCAAAATGTCCCACAGCCAACCCGCTTGGACAGTGTTGGTGTTTATTTAAGGGACCTACTGTTGTTTTAAGAATACGTTTTTCAAACGGGAACTTTTTTAAAACTGAGAGTGAGGAGAGAAACTTGGCTGGGCGGAGAGGTTTCCACTCTAAACAATGAAACGTGTTTCATTTTTCTGGGTCTGGAAATCATTTGAATTTTCTGGGTTGGTCTGGTTTTTCCACCTGCTTCTTCTGTCTGTGTGTTCAGGTGAAGGATGTGATGAAGGATGTGATGGCGGGCCTACAGCAGACCAACAGTGAGAAGATTCTGCTGAGCTGGGTTCGTCAGAACACACGGCAGTACCCTCAGGTATGACGCTTTACGTTTCAGTCTTACGTTTGAAACGCCATAATAAGTTTAATTTTCTTTCAGAATTTGCTGTGTGTAAAGATCCTATTTGAGAAGAGAATGGTATAATCCAAGCTACTTTAGTAAATGTGAAAATCCAAATGATTTATTTCAAAAAGATAAAAGTAAAATGTTTGCTGTTTTGCACTAAGATCCCTGGGAAAAAAGGGATTAGATTTTTCTTCTAACATTTCTAAAAAGCAAATAAAGTATATTTACAGTCCCTCCTTGAGGAAGTTGTAGAGTTCTGACTATTTACAGCTATTAACGCAACTTGCTCATCGTTCTCAATTTTCACCGGTCTTCGCAACTTCTCCACGTCTTCTTTCCACTTTTAACACAGCTGTTTACAAAGCTACATAGCTAATGTAACTTTACGAACAAACCGCACACTAAATTTGCGCAATTCATCAGGTACAGTAAGTTTAGGGTGCTATTGTTAGCCCTTAAAACAGGGAAAATAGTTAGAGAAATTATCACAGCAGACAGAATCTCTGCTCTTCCACTTACCCTCTTGTATTGACAGTGGGGAAAAAAGCACACAGGTTCCCCTAGTGGATCCTGCAAGTCATAACTCTAAACTAACCCTCTCCCAAAAACAATTTAATTACTTTGTCTTTTCTGCATTTTGAATCAAATTAAAAATAAATTAACATAATATTAATATAGCCAAAGTTATCAACATTGTACCTTGCAACACTATAAAGCAGTTTCGACTTTCTCGTAAGACCAAAATAAACGTAAAAAAAAAAATTTCTACTTTGACTGCAACTTTTTTTTTTTTTTTTTGAAAAAAGTGCCAGAAAATCAGTCGTCTTAGGCCACAACAATCAGAAAAAAACTCCAGAGCTCCCCGAAAACACAGATTTTTGCTTTTGTTTTTGCATTTTTTTTAATGATATCATAGGTTTATATCACAATCCTCCCACCTATGACGCCTCCCCACTCAAAACACTTGTTTGGCACTGCTTTATCTAACTGTTAGGACACAGCTAAGTGTTAAGGACAATACCACGTTACCACCATGCTAAAATGACAGCCTCTGATATTCTGATGATGAATCACAACAACCTCTCAGTGTCAGTTTTAGTTCATGTCCAGCCTTCCCTCACAAAATCCCCATTCCTCCTGGAGATCCCGCCACGCCTCTCATCCAGTCTGAAAGAACCTTATTGGATTCCTCCGGTTTGACTGTAATGTAATGTGCGACGGCAGCAAGCTTCACGCAGCATCAATCTACATAGAGCTGGACTTAGACAGCTTTATTGGGCCTCGTGCGCAATTCATTTGTAGCCTCTCAGTTCATATATATTCACTCCGTACAGACTTTATCAACACAGTCGTCAATTCAGCAGCACACTAAGCTTAACGTTATTGTGAGAGAGGCTGTGTGTTATGTTCCTTTGAGTCATTTTTTTATTTAATATTTGTGGTTTGCTAACAGTTGGTTAAGGTATCCGTGTGCAGAGTCGGTTCTGGACTGTAATGCACAAAAGACATAAATATAAATAAGGCCTCTAAGCCAAGTTTCTAAATCTACAACAAAGCTGATATCTATTTTTAAACAGTAGTTTGCATGCTACAGTTGTCAGTTTATATGAACAATGTAATGCCACAATATGTAATAAAATAATAAAATCAGACTTAAAGATGTAATAAACACATTGTGTAATAATTGACGCAAAAATGCAATAGATCCTTGAATGCATTTTGCAATACTTTCTGACGCATTATGTAATGACATTATTACATTTTGCGACAATTATTCCAAAATGTGGCGGTAGCTCTTATTTTAGAGATGTTAATGTAATAATGTGGTACATTATGTAATAAATGATCATAACTATGTTCATCCTAATCATTGAACTTCTAATAACATGATGTTGATCCTTTTGAATTGAAAGTTTTACTGACGAATGTTGTTCAACGCATAACGATTCAAAATGCATTCAGGTATTTTATTACAAACAAATAATAAATAATAGTAAATAATTATTCATAATAATTGGGCTAAATTAATGTAATTTATCATAATTATTACAAATTATGTCAAAGTCCAATTTTGTTACATTCTTAAGCGTCCATTATAATGTTTTGTTAAAGTCTAATGAAGCGAAACTATCAACATATTAAAAAAAACAAAAAAAAACTCTACCTTATAAAGTGCAACCATTATAAGGGTTTTGTGGCTCTTTCTCTGGGCGCCACTGAGGAACGGGGTGGCACAGTTGTCCTCTACCAATTAAGCATTCTATTGTTTTTTGGCATGTCATTAAAGCCCATATTACCTGGTGTTACATACAGTATTACTGTGAAAATATGGCCGTACCTCACTGCTAATTGTAATAAAGTCGGTATCTGATTCAGTGCAAGACTGAATACTAAGAACGTTTTAAACTTTATCACAGAAGAGATTTTTTTTTTAAAGCACAGCTCAACATTTATTGTATGTGTGAAAACACAAAAAGGGGGGACTTTATAGCTATTTTAGCATTTTGTTTGGCTGAAAAGCTACTGTAACAGACTGAGCATAATGAACCTTCCTCTGACTTCCAGCTCTTTGCCTTTCGGAGCATTTTAAAAGCTTTGTATCCTCTTTTCCCTTCATGCATTCAAAGCTGCCGTCAACTGAAAGAGTCCCTGCGCTTCAGGGACGGAGTTTCAGCTGTGGGTTTAACGGCTCGCAGTTGCACTCCGCCTCTTTAGGTTTTATATTGTCTCTGTCCTCAGGTGAATGTGGTTAACTTCTCCAGTAGCTGGAATGATGGATTGGCCTTCAACGCCCTCATCCACAGCCACAGGTGCAGTACAATGACATGTTTGTGTTAGAAAGCTCAGAAGGAACAAAGACGTCGGAGCACAAACATTATATAAGGGTGGAAAAGAAATAAAAAAGGACAAGTAAATGCTGAGTTTTAATAAACAATGTTAAGAATGTCTCTTTATCTCTAGATTATCTGTAGAATATCTCAGAGGCCCTTGTAATTCAAAACTAAGATTAGAAATGATCCTTACAATTAAGTTTCTCTTGTTTCATTAACCGAACGTTTTGAAGGAGTATTACGTAAAATTTATTTTTTTCTTTAGCTATGCATCATGTTGTAATGTTATTCCCTCAGCAAAAACACACCTGGAGTGTTGCCTTGATTCTTTCATGCATGTTTGAGAAATCCTTTAGTCTCCCGTGGCAACCATTCATCTACTGAGCTCATTATAGGAGCTACTTCTCAGTGCAACTGCGGTTAATAGAGGAGCCATGTTGTGATGACTTCCTGTAGGCGGAGTTACGGAAAGAGCAGGAGTTTCTTAAAGAGACAGAGGCCCAATTTCAAGGTGCTAAAATACAAAGTCAAATTTCTTTTAAGTCACATTTGACCAGTGTTGTCAGTAACGCGTTACTTTGTAACGCGTTACAAAGTAACGCGTTACTGACGTCGGACCGCTTTTTTCAGTAACGAGTAATCTAACGCGTTGCTATTTCAAATCCAGTAA